>WBZZ01004236.1:32500-50000 GCA_019918135.1 Paulinella micropora | reverse complement strand
GCTCATACTCAGCCCCTCCATGGCAGCCAATTTGCAGGGGGTAGGGAGGCTAGTTGGTGGGAATATAGGCCAAGATAAAAGGAGATAGAGTGACGTCAGCCAGACGTTTCATTTGTTCATTTTTGGCGATTCCAATTTCGTCGAAAATTTCAAGCAACAAATCACTCTCCTACCTCCACACTTCACTCGCTCCTCACCCACCTATATCCAACAGGTCTCCTAGGGTCAGGGAAAGGATTTCATAGCAGTGCTCCTATTGTGGCTCACCAAGGAGTCCTGACCTACTTCGCACTCGGTAGGTTCGTTCTACCCCACACACACACACAGAACTTCCTAAGCTGAAGAGGGAAACTAAGGAGTCCCAACCAGGGATTGGACACCCTACCGAGGGTTCCAAACGATAAGCAAGGCTTGAGCAACCAGCTCCCTATTCCTCTTCAACTTCCTATTGGGAAAAGGGGCCACCACTTCTGACTATTTCAGAAGTGTTTCCCCCCTACCTCTCATTTACGGAGTCGTGCTTGTAATTGTAGGGTGCCCCAGTTCCAATACAACTGGCAAGTGTTTCGCAAGGCGTGAGGTTTCCCTACCAAAGGGGGGGGGGGGGTGAGTAATCTCAAACCTATTTTCACGCATCCTATCACTTGCTGACACACACACACACACAGAAAAAAAAAACAAAAAAAAAAAAACAAAAAACAATAATAACAATAACAACTGTCTGTATGCAGACAACGAACGAACCAACACCTACCGACCAAGCCACACGCTGCTTAAAAACCAAGACTGCCAACAGCTGACGTCTTGCCCAAAAATAAGCTGCTGACACTCCAAACAAGACGTCAGAAGACGCTTTGTCCCCCACACTGACACTTCGCCACCAATTCGTGCACGGCGTATCCCCAAAAGGAAACGACCCCAAGTGAACGAACCCATAATGGCTGGTATGTGGGACTCGCCCACACAAGAGGCTGATCGATCAGCTATGGACAATCAAGGTCAAGCTGACGACACGAACACTGGCGCTGGTCCCTTCCAGACACCCGTGCCGAATCGTGCCGATATATTCGGTCTTGATGCCAAAAATGCTGCACCTATCCCACAGTCCCCATGGAGAGACGCTGGGGGCGCATTGATCTTGACCCGAACCACAATCCCTGTCATCCCTGTCCCTCAGGCTAGTTTGGACATGACGGGACCCACGGGATGGCCATCATCCCCAGCTGCACCTGAGAACCAATACCATTTCCCTCTCGCAGCCCCTCATATCCCTAACAATATGTATGGGGAACCATTGGACTAGAGCAACCATGGTGGTGGGGGGAAAAGACAAGGTGCTTGGCTTAATGTCCACTAACCCACGGTTCATAGAACCCAAATCGATAGTGGACCTTATAACACTTTGGGAGGACTTATGTATGTGTCGCGACAGGCTTCTCGATGAGGCTTGGCAAACATACCACCAACAAGTCCCACGCGTAAGGCAAACACTCGCTTGCAGCAAATACGCTAGTGACCAAACAGCTATCATCACTGCCGTAACTGCACCTGATGCCACTGGCGTGGACACTCTGTATTGGCCCGATGCCAACTACCTAAACCGTGTCCAGGCCAACCTCACGACAAGGGCCGTAGTCACCCTCAAGGGACCCGAGAACGTCACTGGGATGTGGGAACGTGTTTTGATGGAACAAAAACACTGGCGGGATGCCATAATCCCACAGACCTCCCCAGCCTATGACGACCTCGTGCTTTTCCTTGACGCGGTGGAAACCCCGACTGACCCTTTTGCCAAGGTATCAATTTGTTCCTAACATGGCTTAAAATCCGAACCACTCCCGCAACACTCCTTGACCTGTCCGACGAGGAGACCACAGTCCAAGTGGCCCCTCATCCGGCGGCCACCCTCTATGTAACCAACTACCTCACTGTGGTAGACCTCATCCTCCAAGCCGTTTCCGACTGCCTACGGATCCAAGTAGCCGTGCATGCAGTGGGTGACGATCGAACTGCCTCCACACCGGGGGGTAGCTCGATAATCACTTTTCGTCGTGTATCAAGTCGACGGAATATGGTGGATGAAAACATAGATAGGGATGCACCCCTCGAACGCCATCGCCCACCTAAGACAAAGACTGAAGACGCCAGTCATAAACGGGTGGACGCGGCGTTGCGAGCCGTTCGTGACCATATCAACTTTGACTTTGCAGCACACACGCAAAGTGCGAGACTCCCGTATCGAGAGGGCCTTAAGCTCCTAATGGCTTATGCTGCCCTGGATCGGATCGTGGCCAGTCACGCATTTACGGTAGCCGATGTGAAGCAACTGCTGAACAGTCTTGTGGGTGGGTGGCCATCTCAGACGCTACTCACTACGGACTGGCCTAGTTGGCAGATGACTGGCGAGGCTGGTGTGGGGCAGGGGAAACTCACATTCGACCAGCTTCCACATTACATGCTCCGCCAGTTCATATCCGCGGCAGACTGGGGCTACATCATGCGTCCCCATATTGCTGTCGACCTCGTCCAGGACACCGCCAGGCGGATGTGGGAAGACGATGTGGCAATCTCGTCCATCATCGATCTCCCACAGAAACTGTTAACCAACTTAGTGAAGACCGATTTCGCTTCGTTGTTGTTGGCAGTCCTGAGCGGGATAGTGAAAGCCGAGCCGCAGCAAGGGCGGACGGATGGCGAGACGTTCGTCCGGAATGTCCTAACCAAGGCCCAGGACTTGGATAACACGAATTTCAAAATCACGCGGTTTCGCACAGATCGCATGTGCGAAGTGTCCTATTGGACAAGCAGTATCTTTACTGCCGAGGTCTTTACCTCCGACAAGGTCGAAAGAGCCAAGCGGGCCGATGTCCTGCTTAGAGCAATGACGATCACGGGTAGCACGCTTGAGGACCATCAGGCCAAACCGGGCCAAGTGTTTGATGTGTGAACTTTTGTGACCGGCAGCAGGTGGTCCAACCGCCGTCAATCGTGGTCCAGCTCGTCCAGGGGCCCCTATAGCTCCTCGAGCTCCTCTAGCTCGTACACCCCTCCACCGCCCTCACTTCCATTTGGGGGGGCGACCAACTCGGCAACCCCGGCCACCGGCACGTTCAACTCGATGCCTCCGGCTGGCGGGACGGCACTCCCATATCTGCCTCCCCCACCGCCAATGCCACCTCCACCGCCCATGCCCTACCAGTATTACCCTTCCTCTGGGTTCGCATCTCCGCCACCGTTGTCGCCGCCCCGGTTCCGTACCCTCCTACACGGGGCGGGCCCACATCCGAGGGTAAATCGGGCAAGAGAAAGCTCGGTGACAACGGCGTGGTCAAACCGCTATCTCACCTCCCACCGATCCCGGGCCCATACAATTGCCCGTTTGGCCTTTTTGACGAGACCATTGCGGGACAGTGGCACAAAAGCCCAGGTGCGAAGTGCTGTGATTATATGATGTATGCGGTCATCTTCAACCCGCTTGATGACAACCGACTGTGGGTCGCCCCGTGCCAATGGTCGAATTCTTGTCAATACCAACACCCACGCCAGGGTCAAGAACGGGTGGAACCAATAAAATGGTATATCCACCGTTGGTACGTGGGGCGATCCAAGGTGAAGAGGGATGGCAAATGGGTCCTTAACCCTAAGGACAACGCCACCGAAGGCATCCGAATTCCCGACGTCCAACCCGATGGGACGACGTACTTCTTGCCGCCCGGGCACGAACCGTCCTGGCTGGCTCAGTACTCAACCGAGGCAAAAGCTCGGGTGGAAAGGTACCGAAGCCAGGGCAGACAGTACGACGAAGTGGCATACTATATGCCCGGGAAAGAACACCTGATCGGTACCTTACATACACATACACACCCTCTCAGACCTCAGATGCCCCTATGCTCCATGCAGTCGTCAAAAAGGCGAAGACGGGAAACAAGAAACCCAAGAACAAATAATCGTGGGCCGCCCAATGCGTCCACATCCGAGTCAACGACACGTGGTGCCTCGCCCTTGGGAGCGTCCTCCTTGCTCCTGAGTGGGACAGATACGCCATGTGCTGGCCGGCAAACTAAGGCGCCCGCCATGGGGACAGCCGCAGAACAGCCTACCGTAGTGGCTCCGACTCTTCTTTTCGCGGTCCCGGCCCAATCGCCGACCGAAACTCTGTATAGTCCCATAGAGGCTACGACCTCACCGATAGAGGATAGCGTTGAGACGAGGGATAAGGATATAGTGATGGGTAGCGACGACAACAGTCGGGAGCGTGTACCGAACGAGCCGGACACGGTCGCTGACCTTACCATAGAGGTCGGTTTACCCAATCCCTTACCCAAAGACACCGTCGCAAAGGCGACGCCGGCTGTAGATCCTGACACGATCACATCAAGTATATGTGATGGGGGGGCACCCAATAAGCCCTCGGACCCTCGCGTAAGATGCGCGAGGCCTATCAGTGTCCGGCAGGTAGAAAAACCCGCCCCTTTTGTGAACAAGGTAAATAAAGTATATGCAGGGGCACGCTCATATGATATATACTCAGCGCCGACCCTATTAGATCGGTGTACCAGTCTGAAAAGGGGTACGGTCATTAGATCCGATGTCAATCATCCACGCATACCACGCCCCGACGACAAGGCTGTCCCATCACCGCCGGTCGGATACACCCCTTCACCTTTCCAAGTGGCAACCACTATGGTCCTACCCGCCACAAGGGGTGACAAAGCCATCGCCCCGGCAGTCATTCGCCAAATGGGTCTTACTCCATGGCACGACTCTGACCGACTCGGAGTGACGGCGCGATCACAAGCGCGACAGTTCGCCGAGACAGAGTTAAGACAGGCATTGACAACCCGAGCCGAGCCGGTAGACCTCCCACCGGCGGAGGCACGGGACATGAGCTACACCAGATTATACTGGAAAGAGCTCAAGGGCTACCTAGATACCGGAAATGATAGCATGGCCCAAATCACATTCGCGGGCAAACGTTTCATAGACAAATATGGACGTCTGTTTTATTTTACTAAGACAGGCCCGCTCGGATATATCCTGGGTGCCAACGACGAACGGAGCGCGATCGTAGGACGTGTCCCGTTGACAGTCGAATTCCCGTCCGGGATGTCTTATACCATTCATGTCTTGGTCGTCCCGGCCTTCCCAGGCACTATCGTTTTGGGCAAGCCCGATCTCAAAATGATGGATGCGCAGCTTATGCTGGACAGGATATCATCAAATATGGACGTGGACGACGTGAATCTGAATTCCCGATCCTAAAATCGGAAACGGACCTCCCACGACGGCACCCATATGGCGGTAGGGCTCAGGTCACACTGATACCACCGGCCCCTCCATTACCCTATGATGGACACCTCGCCGAGCAACCTCGTCTTACCCCACAGGGTACGGCATGGGTGTACGCCAATGTATACATCCCAGAGCCGGATGACAAGCCACCCGACCCATGGGAGGACTTTGGAGAACTCGCGGCCAAGAGGGAAGCTCAGATCTTACTCCTGAAGCGTCAGGAAGACTCGTGGCATGGCTTCGACCAGCCGGGTCAACTGACCAAGGGGGTTCACCAATACGTACGGGTCAAAACGAGCCTGGTATACCACGCTTCCAAAAGGCTGACGGAGGATGATGACGTCATGCTAAGGCTGAAGCAATGGTACCAAGGCACAGATCCGATACAGCCGGAAAGCTTAACGGCGGTGCTCAAAATATTATCCGACCGCCTAGACCGGGGCGAAGACATTACGATTATCCTTCCAATCCATCCCACCGTCATGTGGTGGAGAGATGTTTGGATCGGGTGATCGATGATCCTATTCCAATCCCTAGCCGACAGTCCAAACCCCTTATGGCCTTTCGCTTGGGGTCCATTAAGGACGGGTTAGCATACCGTACCAAGCTCATGACCCGCAAGGTCGATGACTTACGGGAAGCTGCATTCCAAATCTCCCCCGGCTTCTACCATAAGTCCGCGGTGAAACAATATGCCGAAATGGTCACCGATCTACAGGAGTTTGCCTCTTGGGACACTCAATCCTCCACGCGATACCCTGGCCGGGACGCGAAGGACGAGATTGAAGACCCGGACTCCATACTCGAGTACCCGGATGACCCACGGGACCAAAAACCCGTCGAGGACATCATTGACGAGGTCATGGCGCGACAACAGGGGTCGCCAGACTTTGTCCGGGACCTCAAAGCCCAATTCCTTAAGAACAAAAAGCTGTTCGGCCCACTTGTCGCTGGCGGGGTGACCCATGCTGCCGCCAGGATGGAACGACAAGTCGGACAGACTATGCCCCGCCTCAAAGGATCACGCCTCAGTTATAAAGAGGAACAGATCTGCGAGGAAATGGTGCATGACATATTAGCCAAGTGACTGATCGAGCCATCGTAGTCGGAATTCCGATCGCCGGTCAGACTGGCCCCAAAGCCGGATGGCAAACAGCGCTTGTGCATCAACTACACCAGGCTGAACAAGATCATTAAGAGCGTCGAGGCCCCTATCCCTCGTATGCGAGACGGTCTTAACAAGCTTCGGCAGGCCAAATTCTTTACCAAACTCGACCTAAAGAACGGTTTCTGGAATATACCGCTCGAGGCGGAAAGCCGTCCGTTAACTGGCCTTCGCTGTCGGGGGGAGACTGTACCAGTGGACAGTCCTCCCGATGGGACTGAAGACGGCTCCGGCAATATTTCAGGACTGTATGAACCAGGCTCTATCGGACCCGAAATATGGGGACGCCCAATTCATAGAGACCTACGGACATACAAACTTATACAGCTTCTGTTATATCGACGACATTGTGATTTACTCCAATACGGAGGCGGAACACCTGGCTCATGTGTCAGATGTGTCGCGTCGTTTGGAGGCCTTCGGCCTGAAGCTGAACCTAGAGAAGTGCTCGTTCGCAAACGATCACATCGACTATCTAGGATACAGGGTACAGGGGGGCGAGATAGTGCTAAAGCCGGAGAAGCGGGACGCCATTCGTTCCCTTCCGCGCCCTAACACACGCACAGCGTTACACTCTTTCCTCTGTATGGCACAAGTCTATTCCGAATTCATTCCCAACTTCCAAGACTTCGTCAAACCTCTGGGGATTTCTGCCTTAAAGGTGACCCGTACGGGGAGTGGCCACCCGCGGCCGAAGAGACGTATAACAAGTTGAAGGAAGCTTTGACCAGAGATCCTCTTACAGAGGGCGGGTCAGTCCTAATTCTACCCGATTTCGAAAAGCGCTTTGTACTCGCTACTGACGCATCCAAATATACAGTCGGGGCGGTATTACAGCAATAAGACTCCGCTCACAAGCAACTCCGGCCAGTTATGTTCGTCAGCAAAAAGCTGACCCCTGAACAGGTGAACTACTGCACACGGCAACGCGAAGCGTTAGCGATAGTGTGGGCGTTCAGCCGGCTGCGATTGTACTTGTGGGGCGCACCGAATATACTAGTCCAAACCGACCATGCCAACCTGAGGTGGGTCATGGATAAGGAACATACGGGCCGACTAGCGAGATGGCAGTCAGAATTAGCCTTGTATAATTTCACCATTGAGTACATCAAAGGCAAGGAAAACACGGTCCCGGACAGCCTTTCCCGAATGCCGAGAGTCAAAGGCTCCATCGGGGACGGACTTGACCGGTTCGCCATGCACACACCAACGGCATGCCTTGTCGGGTGGACTGGCAACGATGACTGGTTGGCCAGCGAACACACGCCGGGGTTCACAGACACACTGCCTACGGGTATGGCATATATAGCCACCAGCGCCATCAGCTGGCAAACGGGATATAAGACGGATACCCAAGAGCAGCTGCTGGAAAACCTCGAGTCTATCCGCCGTATGCTGCGCTAAGCACGACGCGGAAGACTGGCGGGATCTCCTTGAGGAGATTGATACGCAGTCAGACATCCTCAGCGAAGGGGACATACGAGAGGGCCAGACCCACGAACATGAACACTCCATGAACGCGTTCTTTTCCATTAAGAATCAGTCGTTCTGGGTGCCGAAGAATGTTCACCCGTCTAGGTCTGCTGCCATCGCAGCCGCAACCCAAACGCAACATACCCGGGATCACATCGGCCTGGTCACCAGCGCCCTACAGCTGGATGATATGGACATGACCTTGGCCAGCCCTGCGGTTTTTAGTCAGTTAGCCAGGGACTCGAAGGAATGGGGCCCCTTTATATCTCACGCCATGGCTTGTACCATAGGAGGTCATCGTGCCATGCCATAGTCTTTTTCTGGAGGTGGATCTCCCTTGTCTCGGGATGCTTTTGGGGGGTCCGGAGGCAAGTGGGAAAAGACGCCATGCAAATGGACGCTGTGGGTCCCTCCACAGCTTCGAAAGGCGATCTTAACCGCTACCCATCGCTCCGCCTTAAACTCCCACCTAGGAAGGGACAAAATGTCGTGGTTCATTTCACGGAAATTTTGGTGGCATGGCATGCAAAAGGCCATATCAGAAACAGTGGATACGTGTGAACACTGCAAGCAAATCAAATCTCCGCACCCAAACTCTCAGAGGGGCCTGTACGGTGAATACATTACAGAAGACCTCTTTGAGACCTTACACATAGACTTCGTGGGCCACTACCACGAGCAGAACAGCGCAACTACCGGTACATCCTGACCGCCATCGACCGCTTTTCGAACTACGTGTTCGCGGCTCCGGTCAAGGAGAAGGACGCAACATCGACATGCGAGGCCTTGATCGATCACGTCTTTCGGTACACGGGAGTACCCAAGAACGTATACAGCGATAGGGGCTCAGAGTTCACCAATGAGCTCTCAGCACAGCTGTCTGCGGCGTGGGGATTCAAATGGAAGTATGTTACGGCATACTCGCCAGAGAGCAACGGCAAGATAGAAAGGGTCCATAGGCCACTCAAAGCCGCCCTCCAACAATACTGCCGTGATAACCAACACATCTGGCATAAGGCACTTCCGTCCTTTGTGTTCTCCATGAACAACACGGGCTCGAAGGCGTTGGGTGGGAAGACCACTGGCGCCTCCCCAAATTTGCTCGTGTACGGCCGTCATTTACGTATTCCGGAAGATATGGTGCTCCCGCACCGCGCGGAAGGCGGATTCCTAGAACACGAAGAGCTCTCGCATGTCGCCTAAGGGTGATGGCGGAAGCTCGACATTATGTGGCCAAGGCCCGAGAGGCTGAAGAGGCCAGCCGCCAAAACCAGAACACACCATCCAAGGTCAAGTATGAATCGGGAGAGTACCATGCGGGGGACCTAGTATTCCTATACGTCCCGCAGGTCCCCAACTTGGTCAGTGTGAAGCTCTTCCCTATGTGGCAGGGACCCTACACCGTCTTGGAACAAGTAGGGGCTCTGACCTACCACATACAGGGTAAAGGCAAGACACTAGTGGTCCATGTCCGACGATTAATGCGCTTTAACCCCATGCTCGACCGAAACGAGAGAATGGCGGATGCTATCCAAAAGCTGAACGTAAGCTTGCGTGCCCCGCCTAAGCGCCGTGACAAGACGGCCGAGGCGAAGGCTAATCCCGCTCAACCGATCCCGGTCGCGGAGAATAACGCAGCATCAGCGCCCAGCCAAGAGGGTATGGACGTCGACCGAGCTGACGGACCCTCCCCGGCGGTCATAGCTCCGCGGCCGGATATCCATCCGCAAACCGAACAGGAGGAAAAAGCGGACATCGCCCCTCAGCGCCTACCGGTTGAGTCCAGGCTGAAGAAAGGCGAAGACGTTAAGGTCATCCATTGGCACGTGGGTAAGGTATATATCCTCCGTCCACCGACGGCCCACGTAGGCGACGATTGCCTAAACGACTTCTTCCTAATGAAAGTCAAGGAATGGGAACCGAAGGTCCGCGCCACCAGGGCGAACAAAGCGACCTCGGCCGAACCGCCCATCCTACAGTTCTATCGGTCACACCAAGACCTCGACGATCCTGAATCCCGAGTCTTCTACCCGGTGTATCGGGACGGGAAAAACGTCGAGACGTTCTGGAAGGGCATTACCGACAAATCGCCCGGATACAAGCCATGGCAGATCCAAGTATGGCCGCGCATGGTGCTAGATTACCCATTCGACCTCCAACATGGCCGAATCCCAATACGGGTATGGGACGAGATAGCCGCCGAAGGCATCTCTACCGCTCATAGGGGCACCAGCACCGGGGAAATACAAACCCGGCCGATTAGGCCAAGCTGCTAAATCCAGACGAGCTCGAAAGTAGTCGAGGTGATGATCGAGGAAACGCATAGCCAAAACACGGGTAGTATAGGGGTACCGGGCCCAACCGCACCGAGCGGAAGCCTAGCCACTGCCATACTAGGGACACACCCGAAGATACCTCTGTCTTGTTTAAAATGCTACCTAAGTCCGCTCTTCCTCGGGAAAGAGGGGATTGGACCTAACATGATGTAACAAACGGAAAAAATGACCCTACCCCGCCCTCCGTGGGGTGCGACGGCCCTGAAGGTATCTTGACGGGTCGGTAGTTGGTGTTACCACCATGGGTCGGAATAATTTCTGGCTAGCTCAACCTGGCCATTGCACATCACACTCGCCTCCTCTCGAGTTGCTAGCCCTCCTCCCGCGGCTCTGGCATGTGTAGGGTGTGATAAGTTATTCTCCACAAAATGTTACGTCATTTATGTCACGTCCTCCCTATCTTGTTGTTTGGGTGGAAGGTTGAAAAACACCAAGAGCCATAAGCATATATACGTTTGCATGCCTATATGTGGCATAAGGGCTTGATTGTCGGTATGTCTGTGAGCCAAAAATTGTGAGCAAGGCAAGTGTGTTTGCTATGAATTATGGGATGTTTGTCGTCTTTGCACACTTGCTTACTTATGTACATGTCAACGGGGGGATTTGGGTGCGATGTAAGCCCTTGGATCCCTTCGCCTGTCCGTACTTAATGCCTCGGGATTAGGAATAGGGACACTTAAGTGCATGAATGAAGCGCTGGAGCAGTACCTAGCGTTCCTATTAGCGTGCGTGGCGTCGGTGTGCGTTAATGCAAGTCATCCCGGTCGACAAGGGGAAAGCATCGGACCAGAGGCAAGAAGGCCAGCCGATAGCAGGGGCGCCGCCGGAGGCCAAACACTCGTCTGGGTCCGATTTACCTATGTCGGAGAGCCCCAGGTTCGCCACCCCACCACACAAACGACACAAAACAGCACACTCGGATTCCAAGGGGGCCGAAACCATTCCGGGGGACCCGCCCAACCCCGACCGAACCCTACTTCACCTAGAACCCAACCCAGCACTCTTTCCGATCACTCGAATACCGAGCTTACCCACATGAGCCCGGAGGGAGCCGCAACGCCGGCTAGTGTTGCGCACACACCTTCCTCACCTCCGACAGATGAGGACGTCGACCCAGAAGGTATCCTTCAACAACCATGGGTTGACCCGGTACCGGACGAGTTCGATCAATCCGACACCGATTACGAGTCGGGTGAGGACAGTGATGCTGAGGTCATGGCGCGCAACCGAGCTAAGCGACGCTTAAAGGCTCGCCGGGAATACTGGCAGCGGTTCGGGTGCAAGGATAAAACCGAGCCCGACAAATACAGTGACGGGTTAAACCCGGTCGAGGAGGAAAAACTCGTCCCCGCACCTTACAACATGGATTATCAACACCATCGCTGCCCACCACCTGAACAACCCCGACACTGGGGCAGGAAAGAGGAATTTGTGGCATACTTCCACAAAAAGGATGATATCCCGTAACTATAAGGCCCGATCGATCGACCGGTATACTGTCTTGGGGATAGACCGTTAGGCCAGAAAATCTACTGTCTCATCCGATGGGAATCCAAATCAGGGAAACCCAAACCTCCCCCTTCCAGCCCGCCCCAGAGGGTCAACTATGCACGCGTCAACCGATTATTGATGCCGTATCGCATCCCGATGCAAACCCTGTTACGGGGAATGGATCCCCACCTCTTCCAAGGGAACGAGGCGAGCGAGGAGTACGAAAAACCCGTCCGATACGCCTTTGACCCGGCGTCACGCCAAATGCACCGCATATACCTTCCGTACCCGGATATCACGGACGCAGAGCGCCGCCTACGGCTTAAATGCCAGCGCTCAAACATACAACCAATCCGCGTTCTAATCCGTTCAAACCAACGGCGGAGCCATATCGGCATATGCTTGTTGGCAACCAGGTCAACTGGGTAGCGGACCCTCACTATTTTGAACACGAACCGGCCCACGGGGTCGTCCCTGAGGAAAGCATACCACCGCCACTTCCACCAATGCAAGATGAGCGGGGGGGGTATACTCTCACACCCCATCCTACCACTACGCGGCACATGACGAGAACCGTCTCCGAGTGACCTGCGGTGGTGTGCGTCCAGTGCCCTCCAACGGCAGCTACAACTGCGGACACAAGTGGATCCTTGACCCCGACCTATACATGTCGCCAGAGCGATGGGGACCACATATGTGTCTGGAGCACAAATCCTATGAGAAGGAACGACCATGGCGGTACCCAGTTACTAGATCATGGGAAGTTCCTCAGGGCCCGCCAACCTGGCCCGAAAATCCACTCCCACACGTGGTACCCTACACACCCATTCCGGGGGATCCTACATCACTGACCATGGAGCAGTGGGCGTTGACTCGGACCATCACAGGCTGGGCTAGCTTGTCCTATCAACAAAGAGCGTACGTGCTTCGATTTCATAGCATCAAAGCGCTGCCCAAACAGCTCTTGGAACCCTACGAGCTCCGAAGGCTGCGATGGTCACAATTGGACATCAGTGCCTACTGCCGACTCCTAGAGAGAGCGGGCCTACCCCTCCCGGACGAGGTTCAGGCATATCGGGCCTATCACCTTCGAAAGGGCCGCGATCTCCCATTCAATCTGTCGGCAGAGGGTGACGAGTTGCGCCAAATCAAGGAGGCCCTTGGAGTACCCCTTGAGGAGAGTGCATAATAACCGTCCCCTACCCCCCTGCCTATCAAATAGTGGCGTCACACGTATTTCACCCTCGCCTCCCTACCATAGGCGGAGCTACTATCGCCCCCTGCCACCTACAATCCCCGACCGATTTCGGGGAGTGGCAAGGCTACGACAAAGACATTATCTCCGCTTTCAACAAGAACACATGGCGGTATGGCTCATAGCCATTCGCTATCGCCTGTTCCGAAACGGCCATGGATACCTACTCAATATCTTGCTTGACCGCGAAAATGCTCGCCCAACCGACCCTCAACGCCTCCAATCCTGGGCGGAGAGGTGGGCTCGAAACTTCCGTCATCACGCTCGTCCAGAGTGGGACAGCGCGGTACAAGACGAAGAGTTCAAATGGCACAAAGCTACAAAGCCATTGGACTATATATACCACTCTCGACACTGTTACCCACGGTGGGAGCAAGTGTACGAATATAAACTCGGGGACATAATGCAAAGACTATACCCTGAGTACGACCAACCACTGTCGTCGATCCGACCGTTCGAAGTATCTGATGACGAACGGCAAATGATCCGCATCCAACTCGATCACGAGCGCGACGATCCACCCTCCGACCAACCAGAGGGGCGGTACCGCTCATCCTCCCAGTCCAGCACAGAGGACGATTTCGTACGATACGTGGAGGAAGACGAGAGAGATGTGTTTTGAGACACTCCAATAGGGGTTGTATACCTTCCTAAACACTTCCAAAAATAACTTCAAGCTGGCTCTACACAATTGTATATATCTATACAAAAAGTCCACCGAGGACACTAACAAACGAAACAAACATCTAGACTGGCAAAGCGCCCGTTCATTCCAACAAATGGACGACCTACGGGCAAGTTTGTTATCCATATAGCTAACAAATTTGTTCATAGGTGGACTCTTATTCGGGCCCGATTGCTTTCTATCTAATAAGGGGATCCGTAGCGCGCTGTGAGGGTATATGTCCGCAATCTGTCCGCTAAAGGCTAGATTGTGATTACATACTTTTCTCCACCCCAGCAAGGGATCCGGGACGCAACTTTGAGAATACATTCATCCCAGCCTAACGCCAATAGGTCAGCTTGGATGAAGGTATTTTTACGTCCTGGCCCCGATTAACCTCCGCCCCATCCAGCGAGCCCATGGAGCGACCAACATTTCATGTCTACGAGCCGCATGATACTGCATCTCCACGGCAATCTTATCTTTCTCCCAGGCAGGGAACCCGACCAATTCGGGAGAGCCAGAACAAAAGAAGTTACTCCTCACATTCGGATAACAAGGGTCATCAAGGGGGGGGGGGAAAGTGTAGAGCGAAATTCAAAATTCAAATTTGATAATTAAATTCGAAATCAAATTCGAATTTCGCACATGTTCCGAAATCCAAATCATTCGGAGTAACGCCTACAGTTACATTTCCTTCCTTCAATCGCCTATCTGATTCCTAGAAGGAAGAGAAGCCATCAACCTCGAGCCAAACCTCGACAGCCCACATATTCCTACCGCTCACATTTACCTCTCTACTCCTAATCAATAGGGATTATCGGTATAAACCGGGGAGGGGGATTGTAGGCGCAGATAGGTAAATATGTGCTACTTTATTAATACCCCGTGTCGGTCCAGACACAATAAGAGATTGTTCCTATTAATAACACTATTAAACCGATGATGATAATATTACTAAAAAGGTCCGTTACCCTTTTTAGGTCAGAATATATTATCGTTAGACAGGACAACGGGAACTGGCTGGTGTTTGCCTTGGTTGTTTTTGGGCTTCGATAGTCTCCCACATTTTCCAGGCCCACCATCTTTGATATTTATTTATATAAGTGAAGAAGATTGGGTTACTGGTGAAGTTGTTAGATTTGGTTGAGTAAAATGATAGGCATCAATAAATATATTCTTTTGACATCGAACCGGCAAAAGTATGCAGTCTAACTGATGCATACTTGCCACAGCAAGTCGGGTAGCCACCATCGACACAACCTCTTGGAGAGAGTGAGGGTTGGAGTAACGTTAGTATGTTTTGAGTCTGTGTTTTTCTAATCAAGTTTCACAGAATAGATGTATTAGGACCTGCAGTCAATTTAATCATTTACTTTGACCCAAGGGGAGTGTTAGACCTATTAATATAATTAACCGGATAGTCAGTATGGTCCGGCATTTGTAATGTGTGTTGTTAGAGCGGCCATTACTTATGTCCGGCCTAGTATGTATTCGGGCTCAGTGTTCCCTTGGCGCACTGTTCTCAATAAAGTTTCTACTGTAGGCCACAGCTAGTATACTGCAGATTATTAAGTTAGTCTGACAGCCACAAGTTCATTTCAAATTTGATTTTTTGAATCATGTTTGATATTGCCGAAAATTCAGGCCATTGCCACAAGTTTCAAAAATTGCAAACCGGAGGCTTGAGCGGGCTAATTTTTTTAATTTTCATTAAATTTTTAGATTGGCCAAATATTGACTCTGAATTCGAAGATACCTGACAGTATTGCCACTTTTTTTACTAGTAATCGATAGGCTGCAAAAAAGAAATTGTCATGTTCCGGCAGAGCGCTTGCCAGGTCGCGCGCCTGGCACGTGCCGTCCACCTTGACCATCTCACAATCTCGAACTTTCACCAAGGCAAGAAATGCGAAGAGACCCAATTTAAGAACGATATCATTACTAGAAGTGACCGTTACATTTTAAGACCGGAATATTATCGTTAGGCCGGACCACGGGAATTTGCTGGTGTTTGCCGCCTTGGTTGTTTTTGGCCGCCTCCGCTAGTCTCACACATTTTCCACCATCTTTGACCCTTATTTATAGTAGTACAAGAACAGAGAACTTATGCCATGATTGGGTTACAGCGGAGTGAACGGAGGCTTGATTTAATTTGTTGTCACCTAATAAAGAAGAGGCATCATTAAATATTTTAGACCAGAACCGGAAAAAACGGCAGGAAATGACAGAACAAGTGTGTTTTGTTGTTTCAAGTCCAAGATAATCAGATGGTCAACCTACACGCCTCTTATGAAAATAACCTACTACATCCTAATTGGAGCCCTTAATACTGATCCTGCCCTCCGTCGCTTCAAACCTATGTTATGTCTACTACAACGGCAGAACCGAGCGGATTTTCCTTTTGACATCCCGGACCCTGGCTGTATGCAAGTCATCTATGGCATCGTTGCACAGCTTTCTCAGCCGGATTTTCACAACCTACCTTCACGCAAATATTAATATGTATATATATTTTTTTCTTGGCTGCAACCCTTGGCGAAGCCTGACTACTGTTTGCGTGCGGCGCGTGCTTGTTTTTTTGCCTCTTGCTTGATCTTTCGCTTCTTGTGCGCGCCGGCCGGTCCGCCCGCGTGGCGCGCGGCGCGCTTGTTGGTCTTCTTGTGTGTGCCGCTGCTGCTTTGGATGGCGGCTGAGGTGTCGCCCGCTACCCAGGCCGCCAGTGCGCTGGCGCCGACCACCGCGCCAGCACTGTTCCCCGCCGCGTAGCTCTGCAGTGGGTCCTGGCGGCGTTTGTTCTTTTCGCGCAGCTTCTTGGGTAGGCGCGCGTTGCGCAGCAGGTTCTTCTTGCGGTTCTTGACCTGGCGCATGTTCTTGAGGGAGGTGGCGTCGGCGGGGCGTTCGGGCAGCAGGTAGTCGGGCACGACTGCCAGCTGCTTGGACACCACGGCGGGCTTCAGCACGCGGTCGTGGCGCAGCAGGCGCAGCTCGCGTGGGTTCTCGCTAAAGAAGTCGCGCAATTTTTTGGAGTTGAGGATCTCCTGCTTGACCTCTGCCAGCCGCGCCTCCCGCACCAGCGCAGGCGTGATGCGGCGCGCCGCGTCGCTGCACCTGTAGCGGAATTTCTCCACCGCCGCCTTGTCATGCTGCACCTCTTGCAACGTGTGCGGATTGGCCAGGCCCCGCGCGGCGGCCCGTTTCTGCTGCGCCTGCAGCACGGCGTCTAGTTGCGGCAGCTCCTGCAGCGACACCAGCGACAGCGCCACGCCTGCCTTGCCCCCGCGAGCGGTGCGGCCGATGCGGTGCACGTAGGCTTTGACGGAGGTGGGCAGGTCGAAGTTGACAACTGTGCGCACATCGCGGAAGTCTACCCCGCGGGACACGCCCGACGTGAGAGCTTTCTTGGTGATTTGGCGGCCCTGCTGCTGCTGCTGCTGCTGCTGCTGCCGCCGCTTGCCGCGCTGCTTGCCCTGTCCAACGTTCTGGTCGGGTTCGGCTGTCAGGAAGGCGTTGCCTGGCATTTTGCCCGCCTCCTCTGCCTTTCCTACTGTTCCCTCTTCATCCTCGTCCTCGTCCTCATCCTCTTCCTCTTCCTGTCCCGCTTGCCCGCTGCTACTACCCGCCTCGTCGGCCGCTCGTCCGTCCTCCCCGTCTTCTTCTTCCTCGTCGTCCTCCTCTTCTTCTCCTTGCTCTGCTGGCCGCGCCGCGACCTTGCCTCTCACTGCCTGCCCACCGTCCTCCTCTTGCTCGCCTTCCTCCTGATCCTGCTGCTCCTCCTCCTTCTCCTCTTCTTGCTCTTGCTCTTGCTGCTGTTGTTGCTCTGG
>WBZZ01004236.1:27500-30000 GCA_019918135.1 Paulinella micropora | reverse complement strand
TAATAATAATAATAATAATAATAATAATAATAACTAGGGGCTGCGCCAACACCTGAAAGGTTGGTTTGCGGTGCGCGAGTTCGCGCAGCCCCCCCCCCCCCCCCTCCTTGCCAAGGTCGCTTTTCCTCTCATTCTCACATGATGCACAGCTTTTACAGCCTTGGAGCAATGTCAACCATTCATTTTGGTGCCAGGGAATTCGCTTCGTGTACGTACAATTACAGGGCTTGGGTTCCCGGGGGGAGGGCCCCCGGACCCCCCCTTCCCCGTCGACAAGGTACGTTCAATTACCGTAGGTACCAGCAGAACGCAAGTGTAAGCTCTGGTGCCACAGCACCTAATACCTCTGGTTTTTGTGCCACCCGGCACCAAATTTTTTGGATCTCCAAAGAGAGCTCATCGAGAGGTGTCGGGTACACCAAACATCAGCCTCAAACTCCCTCTGGTGTGCCCAAACGGCGCCTGATGGCGCAAAAACCTGTTTTTTCTGGTTTTTACGCCACCCGGCACCACAATGTTTATACTTTCGAAGAGAGCTCATCAAGAAGTGTCAGATACACCAAATATCAGCCGCTAAATCCCTCTGGTATGAGCAAACGGCGCCTGGTGGCACAAAAGACCTCAATTTTCTGGTCTGGGTGCCACCCGCGACCTAAACAGGTACGTACAATTGCAGGGCTGTGGTTCCCGGGGAGCCCCCCCCGGACCCCCCCTTCACCGTCGACAGGGTACATTCAATTGCCGGAGGTACCGGCAAGTACTCCCAACAAGCAAGGAATTTTGGCATTCAGGACATTCCCTAACGCAAATACTTGCGTGAATTCCAAAAAAATTTTATCAGCGTCGACATCGAGTCTGGGGCTAGCCACCCTGTAAATATGAGCTCCCAACTCCTCCTGCTTCACACAAACCAAGATTTATTCCGACAGGGGTGCGAAAAAAAAAGGAATTTTGGCATGTACCCCCCCCCCCCCCCCACCCCCCCCGCCTCCCCCACCCCCCCCCCCCCACCCCGCATTTCCGCACCCCTGTCGGAATAAATTATGGTTTGTGGGAACGATGAGGAGTTGTTGAGAGCTCATATTTGCAGGGTGGCTAGCCGCAGACTCGATGTTGATGCTGATATGATTTTTTTGCAAGTCACGCAAATATTTGCGTTAGGGTACACAATTTCCATTTCCCCCCTCCCTCCAAACCCCACACCCCCCACTCCCAACACCTTTCAGTGATAATAATAATAATACCACATACGTTCCACTACTACTACTGCTACTACTACTGCTGCTGCTGCTGCTACTACTGCTACTGCTGCTGCTACTACTACTACTACTACTACTACTACTACTGCTACTGCTACCACTACTACTGCTACTACTACTACTACTGCGACTACTGCTACTACCAGTCCTACTCCTACTCCTACTCCTGCTGATACCTTGCGGGCAGCGCACGTACTGCTCCGTCAGGCTGCCCTGCTGACCGCTGCTCGTCTCCTGCTTGTCCTTGAAGATCTTGGGCTTGTTGAGCATGAGCCCCTGCAGCGACTGCACCTCAGGTGTCAGCGTAGCCGACATTAGCATCGACTGACAACCAGGCACACACACATTTACTAGAACGATCAAGTTTGTTCAACAACATCCAAGTCTCTCTCTCTCTCTCTCTCTCTCTCTCTCTCTCTCTCTCTCTTTTGTTCTCTTTCTCTCTCTCTCGCTCTCAATGTAAATGTGAATACGCATATATATATATATGTATACATATACATACATACATATATATTACATATATATATATATGTATCAACCTGGTGCAGCTTGGGTAAGTAGTCAATTAGCGTCTTGACGTCGTCCTCGTAACCTACGTGTATACTCATCTCCATATCCATATCCATATCCATATCCATATCCATATCCATATCCATATCCATATCCATATCCATATCCATATCCATATCCATATCCATATCCATATCCATATCCATATCCATATCCATATCCATATCCATATCCACATCCATATCCATATCCATACTGATATCGACATGTCTACCGTAGGACAGCACCAGGTCCGCCTCGTCCACCACCAGGAACTTGAGCGAGCGCTTCAGAGCGATCAGCCTATAGTAAGTGTGTAAGTTATGTATGCATGTATATGATGGATGAATGGATAGATGGATAGATGGATGGATAGATGGATGGATGGATGGATAGATGGATGGATGGATGGACAAAATATGATGGACATAAGGTGTGGCAAGGCGGACCCGTTCTGTAGGTATTCTATGAGCCCGGTCGGGGTGGCCACGAGAATGCTGGGCCGCTCCTTGAGACGCGCCACCTGTGTATGCGTGTATGCGTGTGTGTGTGTGTGTGTGTGTGTGTGCAGGTGGTGTGTGTGTGTGTGTGTGTGTGTGTGTGCAGGTGGTGTGTGTGTGTGTGTGTCTGTGTGTGTGTGTCTGTGTGTGTGTGTCTGTGTGTGTATGTATGTATGTGAGCGTGTGTTT
>WBZZ01004236.1:0-12500 GCA_019918135.1 Paulinella micropora | reverse complement strand
ACCAATCGGTGGAATAAAGGAAGTGACGGCATAGAACATTACTCTAGGAGCTTTATACCAATCAGCCCATGGAAAGGACCGATGGCCTATGTACTCCCTAAATAATAATAATAATAATAATAATAATAATAATAATAATAATAAAATAGTAATAACAATAATAATAAATATATATGGAATTAACAAATATATATATATGTATATATATGTATATATATATAATATATAATATATATGTGTATATATATATATATATATATATATATATATATATATATATATATTAGATTAATCTTTTATGAAGTCAAAGTAAAGTTCTAGTTCAGTGAGGAACGAGAAAAAGAAAAAAAAAACGGAAATATATATAATAATATAATATAATATAATATGTGTATACGTATATATATGTTGAAAGAGTTATATTCTCACTACTACTACTACTACTACTACTACTACTACTACTACTACTACTACTACTACTACTACTACTACTACTACTACTACTACTACACTACTACTACTACTACTACTACTACTACTACTACTAGTACTAGTACTACTACTACTACTACTACTACTACTACTACTACTACTACTACTACTACTACTACTACTACTAGGCTAGGCTAGGAAGGGTAACTGTTTTTTCTTATTCAGCCAACGGGAAAAACGATAAAAATAACCCGATCATGATGCAGTGTTTGCAATCATAACCGCGTTAAATTTATGTTTTAACCCGAATTACAGCTTCACGATAAGAGTGGAGAGCAGAACGTATTGCACAAATCGCAAAACACAAGGCTTTTTTGAACTACTACTACTACTACTACTACTACTAGGCCTAGGCCTTCGATTTAATGAAGTTAATTTAACTTAACTTCTGGTCATCCATACAAATCGTTAGCTCAAGAGCTATTGATTTAACTAGATGGTGACCTACTTCTCAAATTATTAATAGTAATGAAAATTAAATTATTTTAAAAAAAATTAAAAATATTAGAATAAAAACAAAATAAAAATAGATTGAGTATTAAAATAAAATAAAATAAGATAGAGTATTAAAATAAAATAAGATAGAGTAAAATAAAAAATAAAGGAGAAAAATAAAAGTAAAAATCAAATAACATAAAGGTAATATTATTTAATATATATTACATATACATATATGGGGTTAATAAAAAAAAAATTATAAATATAATATATATATATATATACGTTGAGGGTATTAAAGTCCTAGTCAGTTGTATATATATAACGGTGGCGCTCACAAAAGCTGGAAGACACGAGGTGACTCCCTAAGGGGGTTTGGCCAACCACACTCCGGCTTAGGATGTGATCAACGCTGAACTTGTCCCACACTCAGGTATCATCTGATGATGAGGTGTCCAACGCCCTCCTTAGGCCCGTAGGCAGTGTCATGATTGCTGCAGCTGTAAGAGATACGCTTTGAGTTCAGTTTTGAATTCAGCTTTGTAAGAGATATCTCTCAGATGTCCTGGTAGCTTATCCCATTGTTCTTGTGCTGCTCTGCTGTACTGACCAGTCTTAGAGTCGTTGTACATGTGTTTCCTTGATGATCGCCTAGTGTTGTAGTTATGAACAGCTGTGATTGGTCGGATGTTGTTGTAATGGAGGGGAAGAAAAGCCTTTGATTTAATGAATTACTACTAGACCTTTGATTTAATGAATTAAATTTAACTTCTGGTCATCCATACAAATCGTTAGCTCAAGAGCTATTGATTTAACTAGATGGTGACCTACTTCTCAAATTATTAATAATAGTGAAAATTAAATTATTAAAAATATTAAAATAAAATAAAAATAGATTGAGAGTATTAAAAATAAAATAAAATAAAATAAAGAAGAGAATAAAACTACTACTACTACTACTACTACTACTACTACTACTACTACTACTACTACTAAGCTCCTGAAGGAGAAGTTAGAATTGGAACATTATTTGAAACAGGGTAATTATGAGGGAGGGCGGACGTTCATTTCATTAGCACGAGCGGGAGCGTTGAGATTGGGAATCTCGAACAGGGTTTTGGTACCCCAGTAGGAGTTAAATGTGAAATATGCAAGAGTACTTGTAAGACAGACTTAAGACTATGAATTTTCTGAATTTCAGGTTGTAGGAGTCTTAGGAGAGTGCAAATAGTACTGCAAATCAACAGAACTTAAATTAAGAGGTTTACAGAGAAAGCATTTTAGTTCATGTGAGTATGATAGGGGTCATATCCCATTTGAGAAATGGGGAGTAATGTTACAGTCTCGGTCTTTGAATACCCAAACTGAGGTCTCAGCTTTGAGAGGTTTCTTACGAGACTTGGTTGTAGGTATTAAGAGATCTTTATAGTTTCAGGTGTGTTTTTGTAGGTGTTTCCATAGGGTCCCTTAGGCGTAGGATGGTGGGGAGCTTCCGTTGGATGAGGGTGTACAGTATGTGCCCTTCGTAGTCTTCGCCCCTCGCTTAGTCCTTTGTTAGTGGACATTTGGACCCTAGTCTTTTGAGGACGCTTAGTTTTTTCTGAGTTGGATAGCTTCGTCCTCATATATTAGTTTATACTTGGCACGCTGGGGGCCTGTCTTCTGGTTGTGCTTAGGAATAAGTCTCTGTAAAGAAGATTGCTGATTCCTATTAAGCTACTACTACTACTACTACTAGAATCTATTTCGATCAGGTTTTGAGGACTTTGAGGAATCTTTGAGACTTTATTATTGTCTCATTTTTTACTTTCTTAGTTTACTGAGTCACCCATTGGTCCTGCCTACGGTGTGTCTGTAGGATAATAATTTCCACAAAGGAAGCTGGTTTCCTATTCAACTACTTCTTCTTCTTTCCTTCTTCTTCTTCTTCTTCTTCTTCTCCTCCTCCTCCTCCTCCTCCTCCTCCTCCTCCCTCCTTCTCCTTCTCCTTCTTCTTTCTTCTTCTTTCTTCTTCTTTCTTCTTCTTTCTTCTTTCTTTCTTCTTTCTTTCTTTCTTTCTTTCTTTCTTTCTTTCTTTCTTTCTTTCTTTCTTTCTTCTTCTTCTTCTTCTTCTTCTTCTTCTTCTTCTTCTTCTTCTTCTTCTTCTTCTTCTTCTTCTTCTTTTTTCTTCTTCTCCTCCTCCTCCTCCTCTTCCTCCTCCTTCTCCTCCTCCTTCTCCTCCTGCCTCCTCCTCCTCTTCTTCTTCTTCTTCTTCTTCTTCTTCTTCTTCTTCTTCTTCTTCTTCTTCTTCTTCTTCTTCTTCTTCTTCTTCTTCTTCTTCTTCTTCTTCTTCTTCTTCTTCTTCTTTATCATTTAATATAACGGATTATTCAAGGGAGAACCACTAAAACTCAATACTGCGAAAAGTATTACATTTACCGAGGCGGCGACCTTCAAATTAGTATAATATCAGTAAACTAAGATATGTGATTAATATGGTGTACATATCTATGTTATAAAAATTTGTGTTTATGTTCTTTCCTTCTTTCTTCAAGGAGAGAGAAGAAAAGAAGGGGAGGTTTAGTATAGTCATGATCTAAAGGAAAAGGAGATGTATAATATTAGAACAATATATGACATGTATCAATTACGAGCAAAAGTAGGTATGGCAGGCAAAAGATACCTCGTCCATTTTATCTTTTTACGCAAACACTTTTGATAAGATAATACATGCCACTAGTACGAATAAGTGGGAAGCGTAAGAGTAAATAGAAGTGGTACCAAGAGATGTAAAAGAAGTAAATGAAGCGTATAATAATAGTAATAATAATAATAATAATAATAATAATAATAATAATAATAATAATAATAATAGTGCTTCTCTGTCAATGGCTGATGCAAATCTGCACATGCGCCTCCATCGTCTCACCCGTGAGGGAGTACGAAGAATTGACGATAGGCTCTAATGACACCCCCGCAAGGGCAGTTCCAACACTTCCAGACGGACCGGTATGTTCAATGAAAATACTGGTGGCACCGACGGGAATCGAACTGGCGACAGGGCCCAGATGGTAGAACTTGACCACTGGGCTATCACGGTGTCCAATAATAATAATAATAATAATAATAATAATAATAATAATAATAATAATAATAATAATAGTGCTTCTCTGTCAATGGCTGATGCATTTCTGCACATGCGCCTCCATCGTCTCACCCGTGAGGGGAGTACGAAGAATTGACGATAAGCTCTAATGACACCCCCGCAAGGGCAGTTCCAACACTTCCAGACGGGCCGGTATGTTCAATGAAAATACTGGTCCAGACGGATCGGTATGTTAAATGAAAATACTGGTGGCACCGACGGGAATCGAACTGGCGACAGGGCCCAGATGGTAGAACTTGACCACTGGGCTATCACGGTGTCCAATAATAATAATAATAATAATAATAATAATAATAATAATAATAATAATAATAGTGCTTCTCTGTCAATGGCTGATGCATTTCTGCACATGCGAATAATAATAATAATAATAATAATAATAATAATAATATATATATATATATATATATATATATTGATCTGTCATGGCTGAGCCCGAGGGCCATGCGCCTCCATCCCTCGACCCAACAGGGACTACAGTGAGTATGTTGGGGAGGGAAGAGTGACTCTAACCATCCTGCATAGAAGGCCCCAAAAGGAAGTCCCTACTACCCGCAGAGTGTCGGGTACCTTGCAGGAAATCAACTACAAATGATTAATCTTCCCCGCGTGAGAGCTCCACGAGACTGGGTAGGTCCCGCATGGAGGTACTCACAGGGGTAGCAGACATTTCATGCGGTCTGCCAGCGCATGAGGACGTTTTGTGGTAAGTGTCTGGGACGCCTCGAAACCCGTCACCACCCCTAGATCTCGGAATGTAAATACCCCTTTGATCCCACGTGGTGTATGTCTTATAAAAAACAACACAACGACATGGCCTCGGAACCAACGCAACAACATAGCCTCGGAACCCACATCGACATAGCCTCGGAACCCACACAACAACAGAGCCTCGGAACCAACACAACAAAATAGCCTCGGAACCAACACAACAACATAGCCTCGGAGCCAACACAACGACATAGCCTCGAAACCAGTGGGAAGAGGTCCAACCACCTCCTCTTCCCGTGGGGTGCCATACTGTGCACCCCTCCATAATAATAATAATCATAATAATAATAATAATAATAGACTTATCAGTCAATTGGCCTTTGATCCTGTCGGACATGTGCCTCCATTGGTAGCACGGGACCGTTCGGTGACGCGGCTCCGCTCCAAAGACTCGACTGGCAGTGCAATGTGCAAATGAGCGTGCTGTGCATGTGCAAGTGGGTGCAAGGAGTGAGAGGAGTTATCTGCCGAGAAGAAGTCCGCGACGCTGCGCTGACCTCCACCTACAACAGATCTAGCCAGACATTCTACCTGACTAGGCCTTCCCCTCCTTCTACCCACCTCCTGAACGACCGTGAGGTCGATCACCTCCTCCTCCTCCTCCGCCCCCTCTGCCTCCCTGGTCTGCGCCTCCAACTCCTCCCACTCCTTCCAGATGGTGGCAACAAACCTTCCTAACTCCTCCTCCACCTCTTCTGGGACAGGGATAAACAAAACGCCGAGCATCGCCGCCATCTTTTCATCCTCCCCCTTCAGCCATTCCTCTTTGAAGAGCCTCATCTCCTCCTCTGCCTCCCGCAGTTCCCTGTGATAAAGCCCTCCTCGATTCAGCATGAGGGGCTGCCGGGCTTGCGCCTCATCGATAAACTTAAACAGTGCCTCACGAGAGCTCGCAAACGTTGGGCAATGCAGCAGGAAGTGACGTAACGACTCGTTAACCTCAGTGCCACACAAGGCGAAACAGCTTGAGCAGTCCGGCGAGCATGAGCCAAATTTGGATCGGTAGAGGCGAAGGCGATTGTTGCAGCTCAACAATCGCCTTCTGATGAGGTTGTGACTTCCCCCCTCCAGCGCCCGCCAACGTGGGAAAGCAGAGCGGGAAGACATCTGGCTAAGCAGCACCCTAAGCCCATCAGAGGGCTTAGCCTGCCGCTCCCAGCCAGCTACTTCCTGCCGGACAGACCATTGCTTTACCACCTCGTTCCAGTTCGCCAGAGCGGCCCGCCAGTCCTTATCATCTACCGTGCCATCTTCGTTCACGACCCGCTTGAGCGCATCCAAGCCCTCCCGCAGCCTGTGATCTGCTAAGATCAAATTTTCCGTATCTTCCTTCCATTTGCACCGACCCGTGTTGTAAAGCCTGCGTGTTAGCGCTGTGTTGCCCAGTAACTCGATGCGCCCTAGGAACCGAAGCCGGGCCGCCTTGGCAAGGATGCTAAAACTCGGCGTGCGGCCTAAACCCCTGGTGATGCAGCCGCTTGTGCGCGTACCAACACCCAAGATGACCCGCAGGGGCGCTACCAACGCGCCCTCCAGCTTACTCAGCTTGTTGGCGCCCGGCAGATCCCAAAAAGCCGATGCGTAAAGCAACTTTGCGCCAACCATTTGCTGCCAATTCATCAGCCGAAGACGCGCTGGAACTTCATGGGCAATCCAGAGGGGGTAGCAGGCAGCCGTTCCCGCTACAGTGATTTCCGCCGCCCGCTTCGCTTGCGGTTTATCGGAGAGGGTGTCCGTGAGCAGAACTCCCAGGTATTTGTAGTGGTCGGTGACGTTGAGAACCTTGCCCCGGAACCTCACGCATGGGGGCGACTTTTTTGACTTGGCGTGCCCGTATATCGGCATGACTTCTGTCTTGCCCGGTTTCAGGTTGATTTCAAGCCGATAGTCCTCCACGAATGTCGCCACGACATTTACAATCTGTTGAAGCTCCGTGACACTATGCGCAATTACCGCAACGTCGTCGGCGTAAAGCAGGGTCCGTATGTCTTCGATGCGGTTGAGGTCCTCGATCTCCAACTCTTTCGCGATTCGGACCGTTAGCTCATCCATGAAGACGTTGAACAGCGACGGTGACAACGGCGACCCTTGCTGAACTCCCATCTCTTCCAGCACTTCACCAGTGAGTTCACCATCGACTAGCACTCGCGATGACGTTCTTCGGTAAAAACGCCGCAGAATGCGATAGAACTTGCCCTGTACCCCCATCTGGGTTAGCCTCTGAAACAACCCGGCCCGCCAAACCGTAGGGAATGCCTTTCTCAGATCCACGAACAAAACGAAAGAACGGAGGCCAGCTTGTTGTCTAAGGCGCAGACACTCCTTAAGGACAAAAATCTGGTCCCCCGTACTACGTTTTGGCCGGAACCCACCCTGCTCTGGGCGAAGCCCGGCTGATCGATGAAAGCCGTAAGCCTCGCCGCCATAAGGGACAGATACATCTTACCCAGACAGCTCAGAATCGCGATGTCTCTCCAATTTTCCGGATCGGTTGGGTCGCCTCCTTTTGGGATGTTGACGATAATCGCTTTGCCCCAGTCGCTGGGGGTGTATTCGCACGATTTCAACCAGTTGAAGAAGCGCACCAGAAAGCTCACAATCCGCGTGCCTCCGTACTTGAGCATCTCGTTCTTGATCTTATCCGGTGAGCACGCTTTGTGATTCTGGAGATTTTCCTGGCAGAGCTCCACTTCCTTCTCGGTGTAATCATAGTCCAGCGGGCCCGTCTCAGTCCGGATCTCCTCGGCTTGCGCCATGGCCTCGAATTGGTCGCGCAGGTTGTCGTTATACTGGAAGGTTTCGCGGGCCTTCCGCTCGGGCTCAATCCGCGCTGCTTCCTCATCAGAACCGACTTCCTCTACACATGCATCCTCCAAAAACTGGTTTTCTTTGGGGACCACCATACGTCGGCGGTATCCCATTCTTGTAGTTTTTCCCGGAGTGTGCATGCCAGAGTGCCATCGGGCTTCCGAACAGGAGCAGAAGCGTTCGACCGCCGAACCCCGCCCAAACGCTTTGACAGCTTCCAGTACGTGGCCATGGTAGCGCTCCTGAAGTTGGCAGCGGTGTCATTCTGGACCCGCTTCCACGCTTGCTCCTTCTTCTCCTTGCATAACCTTCTGACCGCCTTCCTCGCTTCTTTATATCTTTGCCAGGCCTCTCGGTTGGCCTCATTCCTTCGCCAGAGGCCGTATGCCTCTCTCCGTCGCGCAATCGCTTCCCTAAGACTCTCATCAAACCATGCATTAGTAAACCCTGGCCTAATCACCCGAACTCCCAAGACCTTCACGGCTGCGCCCGTGAAAGCTCGGACCACTAAGCTAGCGACCCTATCTACCTCCTGCTGAAGCTCATCCGGGTCCTCCACTGCTGATAGATCTGGGAGGCCATCTGGCAACAGCCCCGATATACCAGCTGCAAAGGTCTCGTCGTACTTCAACCTAAGCTTAGACAGCTCACTCTCCTTACCCTCAACTACCCTGCCTATCAAGCGCTCTGCCTTGAATGCTTTGTACCTCTTTACCTGCTTTTTGGGGGGTGGCTGTCCCCCCAGACCAGTTCCGCCCACACAGCTTTGTGGTCGGTATCAAGGTCTACCTCGTCGACGCCGAAGCTTGCCTCCTCCGCCAGCTCGGAAGAGACGCAGATGTAATCCAGTAGATGCCTTCGTCCACCTACATTTTCCTGCCTAGACCACCAATATTTGTCCCCCCGTGGTTGCGAAAACCCACTGAGATTGCGCAACCCCGTGGCAACAAGCATCGCAGCCAGCAACTCACCATTCTCACTCCTAACCCCTCTACCCCTCCCATCTATCTCGCCAAAGAGGCCCACCACTCCCTCCTCCCGCGCTATTCTGGCGGGCCCCAGCTTAGCATTAGCATCACCAACCGTAACCACATGACCTTTGGTGGCGAAGTAGGAGACGGCCGCCTGCCACGCCTCATAGGCTGCAATAGATTCCTCTCGTTGATTTTCTTGGGGGAAGTAGCCGTTGCCGACGAACACATCCGACGCCGTCGCGCTCCCAGACGACAGCCTCACCCACAATTGCTGTGGGTGTGGAACAGGCGCCTGTACAATGGTAGCGCACGGTGCCAGATAGTTGGCCACCAACGTCAAGACCCCCCCAAGAGACGCGAGCCCGCACCAGTTGCAGCCGCTTTGCCGAGGACTGCGAAGCCGTCGACTTGGAGCTTCTCCACCTTCTGCGACGATAGGTTGTGCTCCTGGACTCCGACGATCACCCAGCCTCGCTCCTTGTAGTGCTCCGGCCATTCCCCAAAGCCTGGGCTATCCGCACCCACTTTGCCTTGCCAATTATGTGAGGCCACCCTCAGTGGGAAGCCTTTCACAAATTGGGAAGAACGAAGCTGATGCCGATGCCTGCGCTTCGGTTGAGCCCGCCTGGAGCCCTCCGCCACCCTCCACGGCCCATCCTGCACCCTCCGCCCCAGCTCCTCCAGCTCCCGCATCCCGCCCCACTCCGCCAAGGGAGATTCACCGCTTGAGGCTTCGCCCTGGGGCTCGTCGACTTCCACGTCGAGCACCCAGTAGCCAAATCCCTGCTTGCGAAGCTCCCTCTGCATCTCTACATACTGGGCACCTCCCCGTGCAGCCCGCTGCTTCTCTCTTTCCGGAAAGTCCTACCCGTCGCAACGTGAACCTTTCCCGTGAAGAACTTACGCTCCCGCAGCAGCCGCACCATCTTCTCCGCCTCCTCACAAGACGCACATTTAATCCGCAAATGTCGCCCACTACCTCTGCCCGCGAATTCCACCTCGACTTCCCCGAGACCGAGAATTCGGAGCTCTCGCGCCATGACCACTGTCTGAGAGACATGCGATAGCCCCCATACTATGCAACATCTCTTATCCAGCTCATTTCGTACCTTCCTCCGCCACCTCCTCGGTGGCGGTACCGCTTGCCACACGCCGTGACCAGACCTTTCCGGACGTGACTTCTCTTCCGAGGTTGGGGAGGGTGATCGAGATGCAGCAGGATTGCTGGCTCTACGTGATTCAGGTTGCCCGTCAGGTACGCGAGCACTCGACCACCCCACCCCGGCCGAGTAGCCATCGCCACCCGCAGGCGCACTCCCACGGGGAACGTCTAAACCTGAAGGATTACCGCCTTGACCCATAGGGCCAGCACTAGCGGCCGCGCTCTTCGCATAAGAACCTGACATAAGTGGTATGGGACCCCGGTGCCGCATTGATCGAGTTGTAAACTCGATAAATGAGGACCCAGGTGGGGTTATTTAAAGCTCAACCCTTAAAAAGCATACGTGTATGTATGTATAGGAATACACACAAACACTCACCTGCATCCGTAACCAGGCACGAGGCAGACCCGCTGTGCATCATCGAGGTAGGTGTCGTGGCAAACCACCCTGCGTCCGATAAACGCTGCAAGTGAGTCATCTACCGAGAGCACAGAGTGACAGGCCCGTGCACGAATACCCACCACCCCATAACCCTCCGCCAGAGCAACCCCATGGCATCCGCAGGATGAGCACGAAGAGTGCTGAGAGAGAGGGTGAGCCAGGAGCCCCGCTCCGGTCCGTCGTTACTTAGGTCATTTAGTCGTTTCAAGGCTTGTGGTAAGGTGTAGGGCCTCTCGCCTTCGTACAAACTCCGACCGACAGTAGTTTGGTTGACCATCCTTCGCGGTGACCCTCTGAACACAACCCCTCCCCCAGTGCCCACCCCTTGTAATTCCAGAGGCCACCCCGAGCCAAGAGCCATGAGTATGATAGCAACTCACATGAGTTACTCTCAGTAATTGGGACCCGTCTCATAAATCAATGGAACGCTTATCGTGCGTCCCTCATAGGCTCAGCCGCCCATGTGAAAGCTAGGCCTCGCCCAAAGCAAAGCAAAGCAAAGCAACAACAAAAAAAAAAGAAAAAAAAAAGAGAGAGAGAGAGAGAGAGAGAGAGAGAGAGAGAGAGCGAGCGAAAGCGAGGCCGCCGTGGCTCGCCCGCAATCCAGCTGGGTGCACCTCGTCACAACCACTCATCGGCGTGAGCTCATAGCTGTGTGCGACATAGGTACAAGAGCAAGAGGAGAAACAGTGTGCCAGCGTGGATGTGTGGGTGAGGCAGTGCGGTGAGGCAAAGCAGCGATGCCAGTCGAATCCCTGGAGACGGAACCTAGCATCAAAAACATCGTATAAGTCTACCCCAGGCCTCCATCCACCGAGTGGTGAGCTCGATAAAAGAAGACCCGAGTGGGGTTATTTAAAGCTCAACCCTTAAAAAAGCATAAACATGTACGCCGCCAGGAACCCAACAACAATAACATAGCAGCCAGGAACCCAACAACAATAACATAGCAGCAGGAACCAACAACAATAACATAGCAGCCAGGAACCCAACAACAATAACATAGCAGCCAGGAACCCAACAACAATAACATAGCTTCCGTAACCAGCCTTCAGGAACCCGCCTCAGTTACCCGCCCCCGTAACCAGGTCAGAGACGTGACGTACTATGCATCATTGAGGTGTCGTGGCAAGCCACCCTGCGTCCGATAGAAGCTACAAAAGAGTCATCTACCGAGAACACTAAGTGACAGGCCCGGTCACATGCACCCAACACGTCCCGACCCTCCGCCAGAGCATCCCATGGCATCCGCAAAGTGAGCACGAGGGGTTCTGGGAGAGAGGGTGAGTCAGGAGCCCCGCGTCCAGGCAGTCGCTACTGTGGCAGTTGAGTGATTTCAAGGCTTGTGGAAATGTGTGGAGCCTGTCGCCTTCATTCCCACTCATACCGACAGTAGTTTAGTTAACCAACCTGTCCAGTGACCCACTGAGCCCAACCCCCTCCCCTCAGATAACCCCCACCCCCGCACCCCGAGTGATACCAGAGGCCACCCCGAGCCAAGAGCCGTAAGCGTGGTGAGAGAGCTTCTCTCAGTAAAAGTTTCCGTCTCATGAATCAGTGGAGCACTGATTATGTACCCTCATAACAAGCTGCCAACGGCCCCAACCCGCCGTGTGGCGGTGACACCCAACCATGTATTGGTGCCCCCAAATAATAATAATAATAATAATAATAATAATAATAATAATAATAGTGCTTCTCAGTCAATGGCGAATGCATTTCTGCACATGTGCCTCCATCGTCTCACCCGTGAGGGAGTACGAAGATTTGACGATAGGCTCTACTGACACCCCGCAAGGCAGCTCCAAGCCTTCCAGACAGACCAATACTTTCAAATCAAATATCCTTTGAAAATACTGGCACCGACGGGAATCGAACTGGCGACAGGTCCCAGATGGTAGACCTTAACCACTGGCTATCGCGGTGCCACTAAATAATAATAATAATAATAATAATAATAATAATAATAATAATAATAATAATAATAATAATAATAATAATAGTGCGCTTCTCTGTCAATGGCTGATGCATTTCTGCACATGCGCCTCCATCGTCTCACCCGTGAGGGGAGTACGAAGAATTGACGATAAGCTCTAATGACACCCCGCAAGGGCAGTTCCAACACTTCCAGACGGGCCGGTATGTTCAATGAAAATACTGGTCCAGACGGATCGTATGTTCAATGAAAATACTGTGGCACCGACGGAATCGAACTGGCGACAGGGCCCAGATGGTAGAACTTGACCACTGGGCTATCACGGTGTCCAT
>WBZZ01004235.1:0-68242 GCA_019918135.1 Paulinella micropora | reverse complement strand
TTTTCTCCTCCTGTGCTTTGCCCTTGTTGGCGTGGCTACGCTAGGGCAGGGGCGGCAGCGGCCTGGATGACTGTTTCTCTTCCATCTTTCTCCTCTTGCTCCGGTACAACGTGCCGTCCGCTACGACAACAGTCTGCATGGTGGGCCGCTGTGGCACTCCCCCCCAAAAAGTTCTTTATATCCATTCTGGTCTGACAAGAAAACGAAGGTGTGAGAGAGGGCTCTGCTCCTTCGTCTTATCTTGCCATTAAAGGAACTTGGATTCGAAAGGAGATCCGCTATAATTTGGGGTGCGGCTTGGCCAGAGAATCGGCGCTAGACCGTGGCACACCAGGGGAGAGGAAGGGAAAAGAGAGAGAGAGGAGGGAGCTCCTTTCTCCCCACCCGTCACCTAACCCCCGAGGAACAGTGTGGTGTGCTGCCGCCAGTCGGCCCCGGCGGCGGGGGGGGGAAACGAACCCCCCCCCCCCCCCCCTTCTCCCAGTGGTATGCACGCTTTTTCACCGCCTGCAGTTAGCTTGCAGCGGTGGTGCTACGTCTAGTAAAGAGAGAAAGACAGACAGAACCAAGGACAAAAGCCCGTTTCCGCTCTGCCGCTCCCGGCGGCCCCCATGTCCGGCTTCTTGCTGGGGCAGGGCCTGGTAGCTTCCTTCGCCTTTGCCAGCGGCTTAGCCTGGCTGTCGTGCCTGCAGTTGATGCTGGGCAGCAGAGACCGCCGCTGGCGTGCGACGGGCTCGTTTGCGCTGCCGCGCCTCTGCCTGTGGAACGTGGCCCACGCGATCGCGCTCGTGCCCTGGTGCGAACCGGGCGCGGAGCCGGCGTGGACGTACCGGGCCGCGCTGCTGCCGCTGGCCTGGCACGTCTGGCTCGAATGCCTGGAACGCTACCCCACCGGCCTGGCTTACTTCGGCCACGACGACGAAGCACCCCCCGCCGGCCCCCGGGCCCTGCGCCTGGCGCTGTGTGTCGTGTGCACGGGGGCCTCCCTCGCCACGAGGCTGAGCTGGCCAGCGGGCGCTTTTCTGCTGCCGGCCCAGCTCTACGGCGGCCGGCTGTGGCTCCGTGCCTACCTGCGAACACGTCAACTCGCGCTGGTGCTGGCCAACCGCCGCCGGCGGGTCAGGACTCCACCCGGCGCCGAGGAGGAGGCCCACCCCGGCGCCGAGCGGCTGGCGACCATGTCGTCGCGGATCCACTGCCTGTTGTGGGTAACGGGGCTGGCGACCGCACTCTGTGCGGCCTATTTGGCGGCGTGGCTGCGGCTCTCTCCCCTGCTGGCGCTCCGCATGCCCCCGGCGGCCCGGCCGCCGCGGTGGGCTTTCGCGCTGGGCCTCCTCGCCGCCCTCGGACCGGCCGTCTGGGCTCACCTAGTGGCCGTGCAGGCGTGGCAGGCGTCGTCTCGCGGCGCCCCCCGGACGACCCCCGGCCTCCCCCCTACCGTAGACAAGGACCGTGTTGCCGGCGCCGGACGGGTGCCAACCCCAGAGAAAACGGAGCGGAAAGAGGCACAAGGCCGAGCGGCCAGCGACGGGGGGCAGACACGAAACCCCCTGACGGTGTCCAGCGCTACTGCACCGGGCCAGGCAGCCGAGCCTCAGCCCAGCCAGAGCCTGGCGGCGGCCACCCACGCTAGGCCCGCGCTAGGCCCCGCCGCCGGCGCCGGGCTGCCCGCCAGCCCCCCGCCGCGTCTGTCTGTCCCCGGGCCCGGTGCTCTTCGGAGCGCGCCCCCTACGGACTCGCAGAAGCTGCGGGCGCTCATCGAGTACTACGGCACCACCCCGCTGACTGTCTACCGCCAGCTCAACCCCGTTCCCCCGGGGGACGAGGAGTCTCCCCCCTTGGGCTGGGTGCCGACCCGCATGCGCCCCCGGCTACGAACCTTACCGGACCACCTCTCCCGCTCGCCGCACAGCCACGCCCGGGGAGAAGAAGAAGGGGCCGAGGGGGCTGTCCTGTCCATCGTCCAGAGTAGACCGAGCTCGCCGGCGCGGGCCGAGGAGCCGACGGCCCACCCTGCTTGACGACGGGGGGACGGCAAGGAAGGGAACGTACTCCCCCCCCCCAGCGACGGGTGCCAGGCCAGGGCGGCAGCCGCCGACGGGACGTCGTCGCTCCCCCAGGCCTACCACGTCTCCCCGGCCGGCCGGCCGGGGGTTGGCCCCCCCCCCGCGGGAGTGGGGCAGGGAGGGGGTCGCCCCCCCCCCGCACGGGGGGTCAGGCGTCCGCGCGCGGGCGTGGGGGGGGGGGAGGAGGCGGTGCTGCCTGTCCTGGCAGAGGTCAGGCTCCCACACACAACCAGAGGCCAGATATATTACAAACAGCGTCTCGCCCCGGCCTCTCTCTCCCTGATGCTGGCTAACGTGTTCGGCGCGCCGGCCCCTCCCTCCTTGCTGCTGGCTAGTGTGTTCGGCGCGCCGGCCCCTCACTCCTCGCTGCTGGCTAACGTGTTCGGCGCGCCGCCCCCTCCATCCTGGCTGCTGGCTAACGTGTTCGCAGCCCCGGCCCCTCCCCCCTTGCTGCTGGCTAACGCGTCCGCAGCGCCGGCCTCGAAGGCCGCCTGGTGCACCGTGTGCGATAAAAGCTTTGCTAGCAAGTCCGGCCTGAAACTCCACCAGCTGATCCATGAGAACAAGCGCCCGTGGCGCTGCGGCCATTGTGACAGAGCCTTTCGGCAAAAGGTGGCGTTACAGAGCCACGAGCGCCTGCACACACGCGAGGCCCCTTACCGTTGCGACCGGCCGGGCTGCTCGCGAGCCTGTAAGTCCCCCCAGGCCTTGAAGTCCCACCTGGAGACGGAACACAAGGTGTGCGCCGGCCGGCGGAGCCGGCGAGCCAAGCCCTTAGTGTGCCCGGACTGCCACAAGAGTTTCTGTTCCGCCGTGGCTTGCGAGAGGCACCGGCGGCACCCACGGGTGAAGTGCGGTCGGGGCCTCACCAAGGACGTGTGGGTGACGGGCGCCTGCCACCTGCTCGCTGAACTGAACTGCCAGGCCTGCCACAAATCTTTCCCTAGCCCCAGGGCCCTCCACCTGCATTTCCGAGACGTGCACTGTATCTACTTGGCCCCGCAGCCCGGCACCCGCGCTAGCGGCCACGTCCGCGCCCGGCCGCCCGAGGAGGGATCATCGTCCCCCCCGGCCGACCACGCCTGTTTTCCACGCTTGGTTTTCTGAATAAAGCAAGACTGGGCCACTGCCAGCAGACTGCGAAGGGGGAAGCCCCCTGTCCCCTCCCCCGGCCCCGGCCAGAGCCTGGCGCTCGGGCAGGATTAACGTGTGCACTAGGGAGAGAGGCCAAGCCAGGTGCCACCGGCCGCCGGGGCCGCTGAGCGCAGCCTGCCTTGCCATGATGATTCCCAGGTAAGGATGTATAATAAGTGTACAGTAACAGTGGAGAGAGAGAGAGAGAGAGAGAGAGAGAGAAAGAAAGAGAGAAAGAGAGAGAGAGAGAGAGAGAAAGAAAGAAAGAAAGAAAGAAAGAAAGAAAGAGGAAAGAGAGAAAGAGAGAAAGAGAGAAAGAGAATGACCTTAGGAAGGTTGTACAGGCGGTTCATAAAAGTCCTCAGTAGCCTGCATATGTAAAGACATGCATAAATAACATACATACATACATACATACATACATACATGCATGCATACATACATACATACATACATACATACATACATACATACATGCATGCATACATACATACATACATACATACATACATACATACGTACGGACCCGCCCAGCCACGTACGTATGTATGTATGTATGTATGTATGTATGTATGTATGTATGCATGCATGTATGTATGTATGTATGTATGTATGTATGTATGTATGCATGCATGTATGTATGTATGTATGTATGTATGTATGTTATTTATGCATGTCTTTACATATGCAGGCTACTGAGGACTTTTATGAACCGCCTGTACAACCTTCCTAAGGTCATTCTCTTTCTCTCTTTCTCTCTTTCTCTCTTTCCTCTTTCTTTCTTTCTTTCTTTCTTTCTCTCTCTCTCTCTCTCTTTCTCTCTTTCTTTCTCTCTCTCTCTCTCTCTCTCTCCACTTTTACTGTACACTTATTATGCATCCTTACCTGGGAATCATCATGGAAAGGCAGGCTGCGCTCAGCGGCCCCGGCGCATCTGCCAACAATCGAAGGAAAAACAGCACGGGGAGCATCTTCACCAGCGAAGCTGTGGTCGACTACCAGAGCCTGCATTTCCTCCTCTCCTTGTTCGTCAGCCATGTTATAGGTGGATGGTTTGTCTTTTGGTTTGCGAGAAACTTGGTTTGTGAGAGAAGCAAGGGTCCTCTGCAAAATAGAAAGGTGGCAGCCTACAGAAACAAGGCCCGTTATCAAGTTCTTTTTCGTAATCCTGGTCCAATCGGGAAGTTGCTAACTCATTCCTGAGGTTTGGCATATCAATGATCGTCGTCAGATTAGCTGAATTAGATACGACACGCGGGCCGGGCTTCAGAGAATGGACGCCTCAGACTGTTTAGCTGTGACTGCCCGATGCAGCATGACGGCTTCATGACCTGCCTTTACGCATCCTAATTTGTTAACAAATGACAGATACTAAGCTGCTACAGCCATTCGTTGTATTTACTGTACCAGCGGCCGCGACACCTTGGGCGACTACCGTGCATTTTGTTGCTGGAAGCAGCCACGGCGGCAGTTTGCGCCTCAGACCGCCTCTTGGATGGAGTGACCGTACTTTTGGCTCTGCCAGCAGTGCCGCAAGTTGCTTCACCTGGATACTAGTACACCAAATGCAACGAATGCTTAGAAATTGATAAATATCAGTTCTGAATCATCATCGTAATATTATTAGCAATACTATTTAATTATCATTAATATTATATTTCAACTAATTTTAATATGATCACGGTTAATATATTAATAATTTACTTAGGATCGTGGACTGCTCAGAGATGCTCTCTGCCTTTTTATTCGTCTCCCAGGCGTCCCCGGTCAACTCACTTATCAGCTCAGCCAAACGGTACGTAGTACGGTACTTTAGTACAGAACCTTTTACAGAGTAACTGAATCCCGCCAAACGATGTAATAGACTTCTAAATGCCAACTTTGAACAGAGAGCTACTGTGACTCACTGGCACCATCCGCAGGGTAAAGTCGCGTAATTCATGATTCATAGGCCACGCCGCCGCCGCGGCCTATGCCATTGAAACAGGTGCAATATCTACTCATTGAGTTTTTGTCATTTTTCTACACCACTTATTGTATCCTCATAAGCTGTAAAGATCACAATTTGTGACTGAATCTACTGCAGGAAGACCGTGACGTCCGTGACTTTTCATTCTTGAATTTTCAGAATTAATTAGGTGTTGTAGGCATCACCCCCGGATAGCCGGTAAAAGTACCTTTTCCTGGTGATAGGTGCACCAGCTTGTTTTTCAGTATTATTCGTCCGGATTGGACCTGATGCCATTTTATTCCTGGTCTGTTGCCGTTTTCCTTTTTGGCTTCACTTAGCTAATACAACGAGACATCATTCTCATTCTTGAGGACTGTGTTTGGTTGTATTACCGACTTTTTTTCGAGCTATCGTTGGGGGCATTACATTTGGAGTCCACATCACTAGGGTGATTTCTTTCTGCTTAGCCACACAGGCAACAGAGTGAATTTTCACTGACCTGTCTCACACGGGGACGTCAGACGAAAACAAATACTCCAACACAGCTCCCTCATAACTCTTTCACAAAACAAATAATTTGATTGGTCTCAAGCAGGTGTCTCGTACCCTCTAGCCCAATCAGTTACAAACTCTCTGTCGTTCTTGCTGTTCTCACACAGAGACCAAGAAGAAGGAGGTGGACAGAAGAGTGAAGGAACACACACAAAACACAAACAAGCATAGGGACAGGAGCACAACACTCTACCCTTCTAGTTTGTGCATTTATCTGCATTATCTCACACATACGTCAGAGTATTTTTGCAAATCTCTGATCGTTTTCTAAAGGTAGGTCTGAGAACCTATCCGACCGACTGTCGACTTCTCAAGGAGAGCTTTTCTAGCTTCTCTATTACTATCTGTGTGTAAGTCCAAGTGCCTCATACTAGATACAATATAGAAAAGAAGGAGGAGAAAGTAATCTGAATAAGGAGAACACGAAATCGGAGAAAGTCTCAAAGACTATTTTTCTCAAACAAAAACAAACATACAAACAGTGTTTCATAGAGGACAGGGAATCTTATCCTACCCTCTCTATTAGTTTCTCTCTTCACTAGTCAATCGACTGAAGGAGGAACAGAACACAAACGAACAAAAACCAAACATAGGAGCTGACACTGTGCTCCTGTTGATCACTACTACGACATCATGTCGACAGAGACCGCCGAAGTGAGTGAATTCTCGGAGGCAGATCAAAGAAGAGAAGAAGAAGAAGCAGGAGGAGGAGGAGGAAGAGGATTGAATGAAGGAGGAGGAGGAGGATTGAATGAAGGAGGAGGAGGAGATGAAGGAGTAGGAGGAGGAGTAGAAGAGGGCTGGGATGATGAAGGAAGATATGGAGGAGACGAAGATGAAGGAGGATTTGAACAAGAAGAGACGGGAGGAGGAGGAGCATGTGGTAATCCCTTACCACCTGCCTACACGGGAGGAGGAGGACGAAAAATGATCGACTTGATTCATAGTGATGGAGAGGAGATCACAGTGGAGGAACAACAGTGGGTGCAAGACCACTATGACCTCACTAAAGAAGAGTTTGATAACAATATGGGGGTAGAGAAGGACACCTATGTGTGGATCCCTCAGGATAAAAGAAGAGAGAAAAGTCGTGCTAAAAAGGATGTCTATATCCTATTATCAAACACAGCACAGCTCCTCGGCAAACTGGTCTCTGATCCAGAAGAGAGAAAGAAGATACAGCATATCAAGTTTGGGGACACACACACCCACCTTGAATTACTCGATGCTATCTTTGGGGTGTACACTCAAACCCTGATTTGGGAACGTACATACGGCCCACGATGTGAGGGTTACCTCCAGTACACAAACCCAAGAGCAACGGCCAGATTCCTCGCGACTGGTCAGGAGGCAGTCGATGTAACAAAAATGAAGACCAATCTGGGTTCGAAAAACTCGAGTGGCATATTTCATTTTTTTTACAATGGAAATAAAGGCCTTGGAGGAGGGGAAGGCAGAGATGGAAAAAAGCATTAAGGCAGCAGGAGAAACTCATCCTGTGATTGATGAGTTAGAGAAGACCGACAGAGTTCTGACCAAGATCAGACTGTTGATGGGTGCGTTACTGCACAAGGAGGCATGGAAGAGATGGATTCCTACCAAGGATCACTCTGCCCTTAAATCACTTAACAACGCACCACCGGTCGCCAACAAAGCAGGTGTTGACCAATATGTGGAGAAATATAATTTTCTCAGATCTGCTTCTGAATTGGTGGCCTTTATCACTCATGCTCAAAAGCTGGTGATATCTGAGAAGAAGAAGGCGAAAGAGAATGAGGAGTTCGAGAAGACGATGAGACTGGAAAGAATGAAAGCAAAAGTGAGTGCAAAGACACACCCTCCGACATATTTGACCCCACCAGCTCCTGCCCCACCAGCCCCTGCACCCTCGGGCTCAACTACGGTGGTGGTCACAAACACGGAGAAGAAGGACAGACAGAACATCATAAATGCCTTCAAGGGGAAGAAAGGAGGAGTGGCAAGTCTCATGCTATATGCCAAGACGAGCTCAGACAAAGACTCTGATGCTTCGCTTTTGAGCAAGCTCAAAGAGATCAATGCCTGCATGAAGGCTTTTCCTTGCGACGAAACGCAGGAATACGAGGCCCTTGTTACTGTTTTTGACCAATCTCTAGTCTCGGAGGGATTTGATCTGACACAGTACAAGTTTTTGAGAAAGAAGGAGGAGATTAAGAGAAACAATGCAACAGGCCTAGACGCTCAGTGTGAACTGGCGGTGGCCACACTCATTTCATATTTTCAATCTCATGGATACCAGCATCTCTGCACTGGTACTGTCATAGGATTTGAAATCTTTGAGACAGTGGCGATGAGTTTAAGGAGTGCTGTTGGCTTGGCGGCGACCCTTACGGAGGTAGTTTCCTCCTATGGGCTATTCTATGGCCGCAAGTCGATCATCCTCTATTTCTTCTCGGCGTTACACACAGTTAACCCGAGTAAGCTTACTCAGCTCATACAATGCTCGACGTTTAGCTCAGTGAAGTCCAAGAACTTCCTCGAGACACACGTGTTCGAAAATACGGTTCAAAGCGTTGCTCCGTCAGCACTGTTTCAAGAAGTGATGAGTGCATGCTCAAACATGGACTCGCTCACGGAGGCACATACGGCACAGGCAGGCGGTGTACCTGTTGGCGCACAAGCCACGTACACAAACAGAGTTGCCGGTTGGAAGAGACAGAGAGAGCCAGACCTGAAGACCGCATGTTGGAGGTGGTTCGCGGGCTTGCAGTGTAAGGCACAGATGGAGAACAGAGACTGCTCTTTCAATCATGATAGGCAGAACCCAACAGCAAGGGCAAATTTTCTGAGCAGGACGGAAGGCAAGGAACCGGGCCTTTTCAACATGCTTCAGATTGCCGCTGCGAACGAAGGTTGGTACGCCAATATGTGTGATGATGAGGAGTTACGACAGGCGATCATTGCCTATGTGGAGAGGATGAAGGAGAAGAAGGAGGAAAGGGAGAGACAAAAGAACCTAAAGGCCTCTCAAAGAGGACGAGAAGGAGGAGCAGGAGCAGGAGGACGAGCAGGAGGAGGAGGAGGAGGACGAGGAGGAGGAACATGGAGAGGAGCCTCGAGGTGGCAGGGAACCCCTCAGAGAGGAAGAGGAGGAGGTCGGGGATATACCCTTATGGAGGGAGAGCTGTTCGAGCTCCAGCCCCCCCACCAAGAGGAGGAGGAGGCTCCTGGGCAAGCTCTCAACCCGAATTTTGGTCGAGCTCAGGCCTACAACACTGCCTCGGAGACCGATACGTCATCCCACCCGGACACTACTCAAGGTAATCGTTTCGAGGTGGTGGAATGACTGGAGGGGGAAGAAGAGAGTAAGGAGAAGACTGTGAAGTTTAACCCTAAAAGTCACAGTGCTTTCTAATGCTGTTGTGCAGACTGGGCCAACGCTTCCTCAATCTGAATACAAAGATGTGGGTACACAGAGACTGCAGCCCCAAGGTAGTCTCATACCCGTTCATACATCACGGTTACCAATGATAACTGATGCAAATAGGAAGGCGAGACTTGCGATGGAGGCGAGGAGGCCAATGGCAGACGTATTGCCTCGGCCAAGCAAACAACCACGAACAGACTCAATGTCTACGGTCGCGGCGGGTGGCGAGCAAAAAGACAATGTGTGTACGCAAGTACCACAAGACAATGTCGCTCAAATAGTAAACGCACCAGTACCGCAGAATAATAAAAATGTTAATGAGGTGAAGCAGGAGGAGAAGAAGGAGGAGTTGAAAACCTTAGAGACAAGACTCCAAAATTTGGAACGTAAAGTTCTTGTTCTCGCAGCCAATATAGACAGGCCCGATGCTCTGTGTTATACGGAACTTTATTGTGAAACATTGAAGACAATATTAAAAGTTGGTAATGATACGATGGCGAATATTAATATTGTCGGCCGGAAGTTTTTAAATCGATACCGGGACTGGGTGGACGGAAATATGAAAAAGTCAACGGGCACTCTCAAAGGAGTGAGCAGCCGGACGGATATCACGGGAATCATCACACTGACCTTTAAATTGAAATCCGCACGAGTATACCACATGGACCTCTATGTCGTCCCCGGTTACCACGGGTCAATATTACTATCGTATGACCAATTGGCTACGATGGGGGCTGTGAAGAAACCACCCAACTGGAAATTTCTCACAAAGGAAGAGAAGAAAGCATGGGAAAAGAGGTTGATGACAAGAACAAACAAAGACGTCTATTTGATGAGAAAGAAAAAGTACAGAGAAGAACAACAATATCTGCATCGCTGCAGAATGTTTCAACTTCTCGTCACCACAGCATTTTCGGAAGCAAAGGTGATACAATTTCTGAGAAGCAAAAAGGTTCATTGCCCGTTTGAAAAAGTCGGCATTGTCAAGGAAAAATACGGTAATCTCAGCGGTGCGGCAAGATATGTAGAGGAGAAATCGTTTAAAGAGATGAGACCGACACCAACAGAAGACATGGACGAACATCTAACACAGCACCTACTCCAGAAGAACTGGTTAGAGACTTTGAGAGGGAAAGATTTTGAACCAGAGGAGGCAGTGAACTGACTGTTAGAGGAGCTAGCCGAGCATGAGGCCTATGGGCCGAACTATCTCAATGAGCATTATAAACTAGCAGCAGCAAGTAGGCCATCGCATGACAATATGGTAGAGTCAGCAAGAGAAATTTACGTGCTGTGGGAAGCTAAGCAGAAGAAGCTCAGGAGAGAACGTAGAAAGGAGAGAGAGAGAAAGAGAGAGGGCAAGGGAGCGAACCTACTGCTAGGAGAGGGAGAAGGAGGAGAGAAAGGAGAAAAAAGAGAGAAGTACACGAGATGGACAAAGAACGGGAAAGGGGAAAAGGGCGAAAGTAATGGGGGTGATAGCTCAGAACAGGAATGGTGGTTAACGGCAACATGCTACAACTGCTACCAAACGGGGCATACTAAGCGTTTTTGCCCCAAACTAAAGCCTAACTCCAAACGAACCAGTTCTAAGTCAACTCACTCCGACTCCTCGAAAGGGAAGCAAAGAGACAAGAGTGGCGAATTTTGCAAGAAAGGAGCCAAGGGAGTTACTCTTATGAGAGGAGAAGGAGAAGGAGACAAGTCTGAGGGGGAAGACAGCTCTGAAGAGGAAGAGTATGGGCTTGTCATTATGGAAAACAGCGAGGATGCGATGGATGGATACATCGAAAGTGGGGAAAGCATAATTGCTCGTGATGCTGAGCAAGAGGGTGAGGAGGATAGTGAGCCTCAACAGGAGCAAAGTGAGAACAAACCCTTAGAACAACCCACAAGAGCCCGTGGGGGGGGGGGGGGGGGGGGAACTGTCGAGTGCTCCATTGGCTCGAGACACACTCCGTGACAGACCCCACAACCCTCCACAACGCACTCTCACTAGTGACCAACACCTCGACACCTCGACAACAATAACTCCTGCCCTCACAACCCCACAAGACACGCAACGCGTGCAACCTCCACCATCGCAGCCAAAACCCTCGCATTCAAACGAAAAAGAGAAACGGAAAACAAAAGAGAAACCGACACCCACACCCCCTCAGAACTCAAGACAAAGAAAGAACGAAACACCACAACCCACTACCTCCACTAGAAAGAGCAACATAACAGGCCCACAGACCCTTCGTTGTAAAGGGCTGAACTGGAAAGGAGAACAGTGTGGGGTGAAGTTTGGACAGGGGGGGAGTTGGGGTAAGGCAGGGGAGGAAGCAAAGAGGCTAGCTTATGCTGAGGTGTGCGGGTATCATGCCCGTCAAGACCCCCATTTTCCGTCCATTGATCTATCACAGGACCCATCACGTCGCCCACGCCCTTCCCGTGATTTCCCATCTGAGAGTGAGATGATACGAATACTGAAAGAGAGGGAAGGAAAGGGGGCGAGTGCACAGCAAGTCTCGCTTAAAGATACGGCAAAACCCGGGGAAAAAACTCGCTAAGTTCCGCAAATATCGGGGGAAAAGGCTTGCAAAATGTCGAAAAACCCGGTAAGAAAGTAGTTAGTACAGTTTCACGGAATGCTGCTATGTTGCCAGGGAACGAGGCGGGGACCGGCGGGACCAGAGCTGAGAAAGGGACGACGCTCACAGACGCTGTTGAGCATGTAGGCGGGACAAGGGAGGGCAAGAACTGGCCTCCATCGCTGCTATCACAAGGTCCGTCTCCGTTAGACAGAGTAGGAGACAGTGTAGAATCACAGGCACAGCCAACACGTGACACACACACACACACACACACCACACCTGTGGGGAAGAGCAGTAAAAGAGACACACAACAAGGAAAGGTGATAAGCTTTGAAGACTTTAAGAGGATAAGTGAACAGCTGAACAACCTGTGTGTAATAGACGACGAGACAGGTGATGTTGCGAGAATGACGACGAAGGAAGGAGAGAGAGTGGCTGAAGTAGATGGACTGTTGACAGATGTGTTTTGGGCTGTGAACGAAGTATTTCTGAAACATGCAGCAGGCACACCATTGATCACGAGAGAAACAGTCATAGAGAAGAGAGCAGCTAAGAACACTGAGAGCACGAAAGCTAAGGAAAGAGCTAAGTGGGAGTGTGAGTTCAGACGTAGCGAGGGACATCCAAGACCTGAGAAGACAGAAATAGCTAGACTGCTATACGCACTGACGAAGGGAGCAGAAAAGATTGTAGTGAAGGAAGGACGGTGTTACGACCCAGAGTCGGTAAAGAGAACGAGTTTTACTCAGAGCTTCTAGCCATCATAGATTACGGGGTACTTGACATTGCCAAGAATCACAACAACCAATTTGCCCTTTCGATAGTGAGATCAATGCCCCACTTGATGAAGATCTGGCACGCGGTAGAAGCGAGAGGGGGTACGTTGAATGCATATCTGCGTAAGTTACACTCAGGAGATGCCCAGAAGTTCTTTAGTCCAGAACAAGCAGCTCAGAAGAAGAAGGAGTTCGAAAGGAAGAGAAGGGAGATAGACGGACACTCAGACCCAGAATAGGAAGATGAGTATGACCCGGAAAACCTAGAAGACTCTAGATGCTCAGACGAGATTAGGGCTTGTGCACCTATAAGCTATAGAGCGTATTGTGAGGCACGCGAAGAGCTAGACTGGCTGCATGAGGAGAGGTTTGAACAGGAAAGGAAAGAAAGGCTCCAAAAGAAAGAGAAAGAGAAAGACGAGGAGCAGGACCATTTTTGTCTGGTTGCAAAGTTGATGGTCAATAGGAGAGATAGTACTCCTACCCAAACCCGCAGTGGGAGCATGGGATCCGTAACTTAACCGACAACCTCAGGGATATTGAGGCACAAGGCCCGAGTATTTGGGGAAGTGGAAGCGTCTGGCCCAAAGGCGTGGCTGCCCGCTAGGATCTGTGCGTATCCTACCTCTCGGTCATGGGATACACGACGTGGTATGTAGGAGAAAGCATGAGGAACAGATATGAGGGAGGGAAAGGGAGGGTAGAAGGGAAGATAAAAGAAAAACCGGAACTATATAATGTTCTAACACCGGGAAGGGTCGTCTCTGGTCTCCTGGTCGTAAATCTTCATCCGGTTCCATCGTGGGCTGGGACGTTCCGGGGGGCTTCATCGTAGACTGGTCCAAGTAGCGGGGCGCCACCGGGAAGGGTCGTCTCTGGTCCTGCTGACGTTCTCCTGGTCGTAAATCTTCATCGGGTCCCATCGTGGGCTGGGACGTTCCGGGAGGGGCTTCATCGTAGACTGGTGACCAGGTCCAAGTAGCGGGGCGCCACACACACACACACGATCGCAAGACCCGGAACGATATAGTATTCTAACACCGGGAAGAGTCGTCTCTGGTCCTACTCGCGATCTCCTGGTCGTAAATCACCAGCGGGTTCCCTTGGACTGCAAAGCCGCTACACCAGGAGGTAGAGAAAGCGAGGGGAGGCTTCGTCGTAGGCTGAAAGAGCTTGAACGCCCGGAGGATCAGGTATCGGTACTGGGTGCTGAAGGGGGGGCCAAGAGCCGAAGAATCCGGTAACAAAACTGGGTGTCGAAGGGGGGTCGGGAGGCGTGAAAAATCTGGGCTGGTGGCACGACGGGAAAGGGAAAAGGATAGGCCTGATTCCTCCAAGTGGAGTTGGAGCTGGTTTGAAAAAAATTTGAAGAAAGAGAATAGTCTTTAACGACAGGGAGACCATTCAAATTTAGCACGAGAGTCGAGTGCCTTGATCTTGAGGTCGGTGGTATAGAGTGCAAACTTGGCACGAGGCAAGGTCCCTGCAGCTGGTATAGAGTGTAGAGCCCTGGCCTGGGTGAAGGACCACAGGCTGAGATGTCGGTCACGGGGGTCGGAAGACTCACTGGCTGGCAGTCTCGACCAGAGGTTCTACCTTTTCCCGAACTTGTCCGACCAGACAACCCCCGAGACCGCTAGGCGTGCGATGATTCCTGCCCAGACTTGTCCGGTGGGACTGGAGGACACAGTCTCTTCGTTGAACCTGTTGGGATGACCCTGGTAAACCCTGCCGGTGTTTACCTCGTGGCGTCTGCACTGTGAATGAATTTCCAAGCCTGGAGGAATGTGTCGTGGCAAATCTTGGTCATCCCGCTGATAATGTCATGTATTACAGCTTTCGATAGGACAAAGCGGAGTTCATTGTAAGTTTTTTCGGAGATATATCCTTTTGATCCTATTGCTATCACAATGATGCTTGATGTCATGTTGCGTCCCCTCAGCCTTTGGTGGTGGATCGCGACTTGCAGTTGTTCATATCTATGGTCATAGATGGCTCTTGGGTTATATCCCCACGCCCGGGTTGCTGTTCACGGAATGGAGGGCCACGTAACCGGAGGGTCTTCTCCTCTGTCGGAATTGGGGTCCTTGGGGATGTATGGAGGGCTAATAAATGGCGAGGGCAGGGCAGGTACGGTCCGTGAGGGGCCGTAACCAGTGCACGTGACGACCAGTGGCTTGGGCCACCCTCACGTCTGTCCCTTGGAGCTCACGTCGGCGAGATTCGCGGAAGGAGTAGGAACAGATGTCCATATTACTAACGGATACTGTTTCCATGCGAAAGTAGGAGAAGAAAAAAGGGAGGCGTTTGTACCAAGGAGAACGGGGCGAATCCCGGATACTCCACCAGAAACTATTAAAAGTTTTATTACTGATTTCTGGGGTGACGAGCCCACGTGGCCGCGTTCACTGTCTGAAGTGAAGAAATGCGTACGGACTTTATTCGAAAATAATAAGCCGTATACTATTATCCTGCCATATAATGAGAAGGCGATATGGGCGCAGGAAATAAGGGACCGGCTTATTGATCATCCTATACCGGTACCCTCTCGCAAGCAACAGCTAGTGGTGGCTTGTCGTATGGGAACTCGTGAGCAGAGCAGTGCATACAAGCGGAAGCTCAGAGACCTCGACAAGTTGAAATTGATACCGCAAGCATTCACATGCTTTGATGGTTTTTACACCCGTAAAGCTCCTTTGCAATACGCGAGACTCATTGACATGCTGGTGGAGCTCGGTAAAGATGATGAGCCGGACACGGTCACGTATGAAAAGACGGGCCTAGATGATGTCTCGGAAGAGGACTTAGGCTTGGAGGAGGACAGAGAACCCCTCAAGCAGACTGAGAAGACGTCTGATGAAGATTTCCAAGAGGCGGCGCGGAAAATCTTAGAAGAAGGAGTAGGCACGGAGAGAGAGAAGGAGCTTTTAAAAGCCAAATTAGAGGCGAACAAAGAAGTTTTTGACCCTCCATATGCAGGTGGTGTCAAGCCTGAAGATTTCACAGCGGTTATTTACAAAATACCGGGTGCGGAGCCGTCACCGGCACCACGAAGGGCGAACTTGAGTATACATGAGGCGAAGATAGCGGAGGAGCTAGCAAGACAGCTGCTCAATGAGGACTTTATTGAGAGATCAACATCTCCAATAGTCTCACAACCGAGAATAGTGCCGAAGCCAGGAGGAGAATGGCGCCTGACGTTAACTATGCTCGTGTTAACAAGGTGCTGGAGGAAGAGAGAAATCCTCTCCCGACATTAGAAGAAGGAAGGAGAGTACTGCGGAATGCAAAATTCTATTCAGTCATTGACCTTAAGAATGGCTTCTGGCAGATACCACTGGAGGAAAAGTCCAGATGGCTGACGGCGTTTGTGGTGGGTATGGAAATATACCAATGGAAAGTGCTTCCGATGGGCCTCAAGCAAACCCCAGGACTTTTCCAGAAGGCGATGCAGAAGATGTTGAGCAGTCAGTACGATGATTTGTCTGACGGTGGCTTTATGAGAAGGCGGGGACAGAAGGCGGGAGAATATGCATTTTGCTATATCGATGACATTATCGTATACTCTAACACAATGGAGGAGCATATCGATCATTTGTCCGATATATTCAGGCGCATCGGAGCTTTTGGCCTGAAGTGCAATCTAAAGAAGTGTCAACTTGCCAAGACGAGTATGACATACTTAGGGTACGAGATCTCCCATAATCGAGTCTCGATATCCAAAGAGAAGAGGGAGGAGATTATGAATCGACCGATACCGATGAGCCGCACTGAATTGCACTCATTCCTTGCGATGGCGCAATACTATAGCCAGTTTATACCCGATTGGGGTGCAACACGGGCTAAGTTGGAGAAAATGATAGATTTTGGAGACTTTGAGAAGTGGGGCGAAGAGGCTTTGCAAGCGTTTCATGCGCTCAAAGATCTCATTTACAAAGACCCGAAAGACGGAGGACTGGTGTTAACGATGCCCGACTTTACGAAACAATTCGTAGTCGATACAGACGCATCTAAGTTTGCGATTGGGGCTGTATTACAACAAGAGGATGAGGAGAAGAAATTACGCCCAATCATGTTTATTAGTAGGAAGTTGTGTGCGGCGGAGAGAAACTATTGCACAAGGCAAAGAGAGGCGTTAGCGGTGGTGTGGGCCCTCAAGAGGCTCAGAGAGTATTTGTGGGGAGGACCTCAATTTACTGTCAGAACTGATCATCATAACCTGTTATGGTTGATGAATCATGAACAGACGGGACGGCTGGCGCGGTGGCAAGCGTTCTTGTCTTGTTTCGATTTTACAATGGTCCATCTACCGGGAAAGCGAAATGTGGTCGCTGATAGCCTCTCTAGGCTAGAGTTTAACTCAGAAGTATCGGCGTTGGTGTCCACGGTGGAGATGGAAGACTTGTCCACTGACAAGGTGTATGAGGTCAGCCACATTGAGGCGATGGAGATGGCGAGTGGAGTCCGATATGACCGCACAGGTCTACGGTACAGTCCACAAGGCCCGGATCACGGGATATGTTGTGAGCTACATACCCAGGAGGACGCTGAGTGGTCCTATGAGGTATATGAGAATGCGAAGGCGAACATAAGAGAGGAAGAGGAGACGCAGGATGTTTATGCGGAGCCTCCTCAAGAGCGGAGAAGTGACCTAGACGATGACCCGGAAAGAATCGGGATACGGCTAGAAGATGGTACTATCCATATAGCCTCGCCTACCGCATGGAGGCAACAACAGGCTCAAGATCCGGAGTTTAAGGAACTCATACAGTTATATCAGAACCCGGATGAGCTGAAGATGACGAAAGCGATCAAAGATCAGATGAAGGAGATGGGATGGAGAGATGGTCTACTGTGGTACAAGGGCCTTCACGGTCGCTATGCGTCACAGCCGGACAAATGGACCCTTTGGGTACCGGAGAGTCTGAGACGATTTATATTTGTCGCAGCCCACAATTGCCCACTTTTGGCGCATCCGGGTCGACAACGAACTCATATGTTCGTAGCGAGGCGATTCTGGTGGAAGAAGATGAAGGAGGAGATAGATCAGGCGGTGGATGCATGCATCCCGTGCAAGATAAACAAAACACCACTGAAGGCAAATTTCGGCCTGATTGGCGAATTTCCTCTTCATGCGGGGATGTTTGAGTTTATACACATTGATCATGTGGGACCTTTCCCAGAATCGAAGGATGGTTACAAATACCTCCTTACGGCTATTGACAGAGCCACCAACTATGTGTGGATCATCCCTGTCAAAGACGTTACCGGCAAGACGACGGCCGAGGCGCTGATCGATAGGATCATCTCACAGATCGGAGTACCAAGAACGATATGTTCTGATCGAGGCTCGGACTTTAATAGCGAGGTCATCGACAAACTATCTAAATTTTACGGGATGAAATGGCAATATGTTACTGCCTATAACCCGCGAGCAAATGGTAAAATCGAGCGGGTACACAGACCCCTCAAAGCCTCGCTAAAGATGTATTGCTCGAAGAAGGAGAATCAAAGAGCATGGGTCGAGGCAGCACCATCATTTGCGTTTGCAATGAACTGTCTACCCTCTACGGCGTTAGGAGGCTCGAAGAGCTCAATCTCGCCATATCAGTTAGTATATGGGCGTGAGCCTGATATCCCGACTTCGCTCCTTCACCCAAAAGACACTTGGGCGGATGCGGATGAGTTGTTTGGGATGAGACTTAGAGTGAAGATGGAGGCGGAACAAATAGTCAGGGCGCATAGAGAGGCGGAGCGCCGAAAGACTGATGCTGAAGGGGTGCGACAAGCGCACTTGGATCAGATCAAGTTCCAGGTCGGGGATATTGTACTATTGTACCATCCTCAAGTCCCGAAGGGAGTCAGCTCTAAGCTGTTCACTCACTGGAAAGGACCTTATCAGATTATGGAACAGACGGGACCTCTGAATTACAAGATCAGGGGTAGAGGGAAGGTGCAAATTGTGAATGTAAGAAGGCTGATTAAGTATGATCCCTTCTTACTGGAAGATGAATCCGTTGAGGAGGAGTTAAAACGGATGAAGGATGATTTCAAAGAGGTGCCGCCCATCCACAAGGAGGCTGGCATAGACCAAGACGATGCTTATCGGGCACCGATAGCTGAGAAGGAGGAGAGTGAGGTGGACAGCAAGGAGAAGACTGACCGCATAAGCGCGGTGGGGACTCAGTCCAAGTCTCCGCGAGAGCATAGCGGAAAGAAGGAGAAGATCACAGAGGCGCAGCTAAGGAGAGCGCGGAATGATCTTATCAACGACCAATCGAGGAAGGCGATGAGGTCGATGAGATCAAAGGACGTCCACCAGGAGGAGGAGGGGACGGACACTGACCCAAACGCGGGCAACGTTGAGATTGTCCATGAGCGATGGAAGGAAGGCGATGCGATAGCAACCATCGCATGTGTGAAAGATGCTTTCTATCTGATGAGACCAGCGGAACAACATGTCGCTGATGATACTCTCTCAGACTTATACTTGATGCGGGTCGTGGCGGTCCCACGACAGATGCGTGTCACACGGACACTCAAAATATCATCAGCCGCAAAAATAGTACAACCGATACTCCAGTTTTGGAGAAGTATGGACCCGGTTGAGGATCCAAAGGCAAGACATTATCTGCCAGTATATAAAGACGCAAAAAGTCTCGAGACATGGATGATACAATTACTCCCAGAGACAAGGATTACACTGCGTGGACCATTCAGACACTGCCAAGAGGAGTGCTTGATGTCCCTTTTGAATTATCGTTGGGCGGAATCCCTAATAAGATCTGGGACATTCTCGAACAGTCAAAGTTCGATCTGACTTTTGTTGGTGGTCCTCCACCAGGCAAAGAAATCCGCGCCAGACGACGAAGGCAGTGACAAAAAAACTGTTTTTCTTGATGCGTCTCAAACAAACTGGTTGATTGCCCACGGCGTATCATGATTTGATCATGCATCATCAGTTATCAATATGAATATTAAAAAGACTCAGTGATATAACTTGGCATTCGATCGCAACATACGAGTGCGAAAGGTCGATCGACGATGGTACTACACCGTATACGGGGATCGCTAGTGTATTGAGCGATGGTGTTCCCGGGTATGACCCTTTCCAAGTCCTGGGATGATGTTCTCGAAAATGAAATGTTCTCTGAAACTTTCATTAAATTATTTTTACGATAGATTATATACTGTCGTACCTGAGCACGGTCAATCTCTACTTGTGTCGGTATATCGCAGGGTCGGGTACATACACCTCGACTTCGGATATAGCTATTAGGACTGGCCCCCTAATACTATATCATAGGATATCCGCCTTATACAAGGCTATGTCATTAAAAAAGACAATGTACTTACGATCTCCCTGTGAATAATAATAATAATAATAATAATGATAATAATAATGATAATGATAAGAAGAAGAAGGAGATCAAAGGGGGAATCGTACTACAGCACCACGTTGCTTGTATTTTTTTTATTAATAGTACGTTTGTTCTTGACATACTGCCGAAAAAAAAATTGAGGGGAAGGAGTTCAAAATTTACAAGAATGGCTGGAGAATCCGCTTTGACGTGCCGTATGAGGATATATTTATCGTCTTTTAGCGTCTATCCGTGGGTCGATGCGCTGTGTGGCATGACTCCATAGCGCATACTATTTGCAGAAAGAAATCAGAAGGTGTATGACGAAAATGCTATTTCCGTCATAAAATCGGGAGGGGGTACTGTAGGCATCACCCCCGGATAGCCGGTAAAAAGTACCGTTTCCTGGTGACAGGTGCACCAGCTTGTTTTTCAGTATTATTTGTCCGGATTGGACCTGATGCCATTTTATTCCTGGTCTGTTGCCGTTTTCCTTTTTGGCTTCACTGAGCTAATACAACGAGACATCATTCTCATTCTTGAGGACTGTGTTTGGTTGTATTACCGACTTTTTTTCGAGCTATCGTTGGGGGCATTACAGTGTTAACGGTAATATGTGAATGATTTATTAAAAGAAACTGATTACTTTTTTTTCAACCTTTTTTTTTTCTTTTTTTTCTTTTTTTCTTTTGATAAGGTAAGAGGATGTGAAATTTGGTGCCAGGCTTACTAGTTTAAGATGCAAAATTTCTAAGAGTCTGTCACATGATTAACCCGGCTTTAGAAAAAGGTTCAAGCCCTGGTTCAGGAGGAGGTGTTTCCCGAAGGTTGGGTCATTTCTGTCAGACTGACTATTTTTTAGAAGAAAAAAAACCCGTAAATTCAATTTTTTTGTGCGGTGATTTGCGGGCCGACCGTGCTAGCAACAGATGTTTGTCCAGAAGTCAGAAAATGTGTGTTGTATTTCTCAGCTCAAGAACAGTGCCACGGTGCTCCCGTAGTGTCTGTTACGATGATGTAAATCAGTAGATAACATGTGTTAAATTTCTTGTGCTTAAGCACTCGATGATTTTTTATATCGATATGCCACTGTGGACAACAAACCATCTGACCAAAAACCCGATGATTAGGTATTAATTACCCGGTCACTCACGGACCTAATAACTTTTACACTCCGGTTTGCTGAGAGACTCAATTAGAAGCCGCGATACCAATCGACACTTTAATCCGCAAGTAGATAGCAGAACTGACAAACTCAAAGGTAATAACGAAACTGAAATAAAAGTCCGCACGACTGTAAATTTATTACACAATGGTTATTGTCCAATCCTGAATGCCAATATAGACCGTTACCTCCTTTACTCTTATTGACTAGAACTACACTGTCATTGGACTATACGAATAAATTACTTCCCACTCACAAAGTAATTACTAATGGTAAACGTAGTTATCCTACCAACGCTCCCCCTTAGTTCCATGTCGATGTGCAAATGATTAATACCTCTATGATTAATAGCTATTGCAATGCGATAAATGGCCATCATTTCAAGTTGTAAAATTGAAATGATTGTTGCATCTCAAAACTGATCGCCATCCCAGTTAGCCCAACGCCTCTGCTTCCTTGCCAAATTGGCATCTTGATTACATCGATTAAAGCAATAAGCATAAGTCGTCCAGGTTGACTTTTTGTACTTTGAATTGTATTACCGATCATTATAATCAATACACTTAGTCGTATCATGCCATCCCGCCGATAAACAAATATAACGATGCGAAGTCCGACTCGCTGAAGAATATCCTGATCCCGCTCTCGCCGCGAATCGATCGATTTTGGTTCGATCCACACGCCTCGTTCGCGCTCGACTTGAAGTCCACGTGACCATCTTCTCAACGCGCTCGACTACCTGCGCAAAACACTTCCTGCACACTCCAGAAAGCTCACAACAGAACAATAGTAGTTGACTCTGCGGAAATTGCGTATTTTGCGTGAGTTTGCAGACTTGAGACATAAACTTATGGATCAAGTTTCACCATAAACTTACCAACGAGATATTCAAACTGATCTTTAGGAACATGTTTGGTTAGTACGTCTGCTATTTGTTTCTTTGTCCCTATCTTCACAAATTTAATCTAATTGTCTCTCTGTGTGTGATGAATGAAATGCAGTTCTAGGGGTAAGTGTTTGGTGCGTGGTCCTGACATTCCCCTTTCAGCTGCTAAGATAGTCTGTGCATTGTCCTCATAAAGCTCTATCGGTCCTTTCTGTGCTATTTCTAACTCTTCCGTGATATGTCGGATATCCAATCCTTCCCGTATGCATTCTGCTGCCGCAAAAATTTCAGCTTCATTAGAACTAAGTGCAATCCTAGTCTGTCGCTTTGACAACCAAGCTACCGGGTCTCCTCCCCAAAGCACTACATATCCTGTACGTGACTTTCCGGTTTTCTTACAGACCTTATGTGCTGCATCGGGCCACAGAGTAATTCGAGGGTATGTCCTTCCTTCTTGAGATGATCTAGGCCCGTGAAATGCGATACCGCGAAATGAACTTTTCAAAATACCTAAAGATCCTACCTAATAAGGCATAAGCAAGTCCTGGGTCTACTGTTTGCATTACGCTGGCTGCAATTGAGTGCTTGATCTGCGTCTGGGCGTGTCATCTTAGTTAGAAACAAAAGCTTTCCTACCAAACTAGGTATCCAATGTTTCCTAAGGGCGCTTGTTTCCCCCATGGGTTCGGGGTCATGTTCAGCACTAGGAGTACTAGTAACTGGTCTGACATCGGCATATCCTACATCCTTTAAAATCTGCTTCTGATACTTCTTCTGATGCAATAAGATGCGTCCTCCTTCCTGAACTATTTCTATCTCTTTGAACTCCTTAGCCACTCCCAATCGTTTGAGGGGATAAAACTTTTCTAGTTTACTAGCGAAATGTTCATACGCTTGTTCGTTAGGAGCTGAGCAAATAAGATCGTCTACATGGAAAATACCTATGATAGCATCTCTTATCGGCTTATCCTTTTCTACGAACATACATAAATCTGAGTCTAGTAACCAGTGAATCCTAATTCCTCTAACTTAGGGGCTAATATCTCATAACATCTCCTACCAGCTTGCGGTGCGCCATACAAAGCTCCATCTACTCTCCATATCATGTCCTCATGCTCCTCTCTGTCTATCCCATCGGGTGCGTAAGCATAAAGAGGATCATGCATGCGTGCATTTAGATAAGCATTTTTGAAGTCTATACCGTATAGCCTATGTCCATGCCATGCTGCAAGCTTAGATAAAAAGAGTAATGAGCGATGCGCGGCGCAAGGTACAAGCAATTGATCCGGGCTATAGCTAACTCTTTGCTCTAGCAGATCTCCCCTTAAAGCTAACCTTGACTTAATGAACTTACGTCCTTTCTCGTCTAGTTTAACTTTATGTACCCATGTGAGTCTCACTACCTTTACTCCTTTCTCTTTAGCTTCCTGGGGCCTTACCCATGTGTAAGTGTTAAAAGACTTCAGAGCTTCAATCTCTTTATCCATCCCTGCTTTCAACTCTTTTGCATTTAAGCCCTCATCTACGATTGCCTTTGGTACCTTCAATGTCAGGTACAGTAGCGCAGTGGTGTGATCCTCTACGATACTTTCTGCGGACATATCGGGGTGCTCTAGTTCTCCGACTGGTCTTATCCTATCTATCCGATACTTTCTAATCTCGCTATCTAACATCTTTTCTACTTGACCGTCGTCGAAAGCTACGAAGTGAATGGGCTTAGGCAGTTTACGGACTTTAAGTCTATCTCCTTTCTCGCATGGTTCTAAGACTTTTCCTTCTCGTTTTACTGTCTGCCAATTGTCTCCATATTCTTCCTTTGCCCATTCTTCTCCGAAAACTACTCCCGGCGCACTAACTCTCTCTCCTGTCAATGTAGCTGATTTAATGGCTGCCTTCTTTTCTGGAGGTGGTTGTGTAATTGGTGTCCTAACCTTAGCTTCTCGTTTCCCTCTCACTATGTTAGCTGATGTGATTTTGTCACTCTGCTCCCAAGTGAGCCCTTATTGGGCGCGTCTCCCTCTAGGTACCTCCTACTGGGGTGGTCTGCTTCGGGGCTTTGCGCCTCTAACGATGTGACGGTGTTTAGCCCATCATCCTTGTTGTCAGCTAGTTCTACCTTTGACTCTGATGGGAGACCGGAATCTGGACCGTGAATGCCCTTGTCTTCCTGTAGCTCCTCATGTCTGTCTAATTCCCCCTCAACCTTAAGTTCGGGTTCGTCTAGCGGTTGTTCTAGCTGTCCGGTGTCACTAGTCTCCCCCTCAGATTCCTCGTCGTCCCATCTGACTTCTCTGGTGGGTGAGCCTCCTTACCGACTACGTTGGGGTCAAAGCGTACATTACGCACGTTAGTAATGATCTTACGACCATCCCAAACTCTATAAAGTTCCTTAAACACATCGTATCCAAGCATCATTACGCGTTTTCCCCTATAGTTTCCTTTTCCTACCTGCTTTCCTATATACATTACACCTAAACATCCTATATGTTTTAGTTGTTGAATAGCTGGCTTGTAACGAAGACATTGCTCAAAAGGTGAAGTGCCTTTCCTGGGTCCTGTCGTGGCTGGTAGAATGTTGTGCAAGGTTGTGGCTGTATGCTCCATTTCAGCCCAAAACTGTGGAGGCAAGTTAGCCTCGTATCGCATGGCCCGGGCCGGTCCGGCTGTGATGTCATTGACCTTCTCAGCTATAGGATTGCCATCTTTGTCATCTGGAGCACTAGTCTTCCAAATGAATTGAAGTGGCTTCCACCACTCTATGACTTCAGTTGGGACATCGAACTCGTTATCACAAGTGATCTGTCTGACTTTCCTTCCTGTCTGCCTCTCAAACCATGCTACTGCTTGCTTCAGACACTCTACGAATTCGTTCTTGTAACGTAAGTAAAAATCCTTGATGTACCCCGAGTAATCATCTGTTACGCAAAACTTATAGTACTTACCGTGAATTGACATGACTGCCCACGGTCCGGAAGTGTCTACATGCAAAATCTCACAAGGGTAACTCGCTCTCCTAATTCTATTGACCTTAAATCGGGGCAACACTTTAGCTTTCCCCATCATACAGGCTTCGCAAAATCTATCTCTATCTTCGTTTCCTGTCACTTTTCTTCCCATTGCCTTGCCTAATGCATAGGTCTTTGGTAAAGCCTTATGACCGCTACACTGATGTATGACATAAATGTCAATTGGTTTACCCTTCTTCCCTTTCTCAGGATACATAGCATATAAAACGCTGCTTCTAGCTTCCTCATTCTCACTTACTCTCGCTTGTTTGCTCTCTTTGTCTCTCTCTTTGGGGCTTCCCGCCCCGATTACCCCGTCTTTTTCTTTCTCTCTCTCACTTTGGGGTCGTAACGTTCATTGATGTTGAGGGGCTTGTCCTTTTCGTTATCCCAGCGATAAAGCATGCCAGGTGTCAGTCTCCCCCTCACGATCACGTCGCGCTCTTTCAACCTTATGGGGTGCTTAAGGATAAGTAGTTGCCCGTTCTGGTGTATGATAGACGGGTGGTGGTTGTGGTCCATATTCCCCGTAGACATGATGTTAACCGGTACCCTAATGTCCAACAACATATATATCCTTTTTCACCAAAACTGGTTTCCCGATCCATCGATTCTGGTCAATCGTGCTTTCCCCATGTCTCTCACTACACTCTGTCCGTTTCCGGTGACTAAGCTAACGGGTTCAATCTGTGGAACGTTGCGCAAGATGTGTGGTGTACAGGCTATGTCTCGACGATCCACTATCCTGCACTATCATCTTCTCTTTTCGACCTACCGTCTTGCTGTCGTCTACCATGAGGTTATGGTCCTGCTCCTCGTCTTTCTCTTTCTCTTTCTTTTGGAGCCTTTCTTTCCTTTCCTGTTCAAACCTCTCCTCATGCAGCCAGTCTAGCTCTTCGCGTGCCTCACAATACGCTCTATAGCTTATAGGTGCACAAGCCCTAATCTCGTCTGAGCATCTAGAGTCTTCTAGGTTTTCCGGGTCATACTCATCTTCCTATTCTGGGTCTGAGTGTCCGTCTATCTCCCTTCTCTTCCTTTCGAACTCCTTCTTCTTCTGAGCTGCTTGTTCTGGACTAAAGAACTTCTGGGCATCTCCTGAGTGTAACTTACGCAGATATGCATTCAACGTACCCCCTCTCGCTTCTACCTCGTGCCAGATCTTCATCAAGTGGGGCATTGATCTCACTATCGAAAGGGCAAATTGGTTGTTGTGATTCTTGGCCATGTCAAGTACCCCGTAATCTATGATGGCTAGAAGCTCTGAGTAAAACTCGTTCTCTTTACCGACTCTGGGTCGTAACACCGTCCTTCCTTCACTACAATCTTTTCTGCTCCCTTCGTCAGTGCGTATAGCAGTCTAGCTATTTCTGTCTTCTCAGGTCTTGGATGTCCCTCGCTACGTCTGAACTCACACTCCCACTTAGCTCTTTCCTTAGCTTTCGTGCTCTCAGTGTTCTTAGCTGCTCTCTTCTCTATGACTGTTTCTCTCGTGATCAATGGTGTGCCTGCTGCATGTTTCAGAAATACTTCGTTCACAGCCCAAAACACATCTGTCAACAGTCCATCTACTTCAGCCACTCTCTCTCCTTCCTTCGTCGTCATTCTCGCAACATCACCTGTCTCGTCGTCTATTACACACAGGTTGTTCAGCTGTTCACTTATCCTCTTAAAGTCTTCAAAGCTTATCACCTTTCCTTGTTGTGTGTCTCTTTTACTGCTCTTCCCCACAGGTGTGGTGTGTGTGTGTGTGTGTGTGTCACGTGTTGGCTGTGCCTGTGATTCTACACTGTCTCCTACTCTGTCTAACGGAGACGGACCTTGTGATAGCAGCGATGGAGGCCAGTTCTTGCCCTCCCTTGTCCCGCCTACATGCTCAACAGCGTCTGTGAGCGTCGTCCCTTTCTCAGCTCTGGTCCCGCCGGTCCCCGCCTCGTTCCCTGGCAACATAGCAGCATTCCGTGAAACTGTACTAACTACTTTCTTACCGGGTTTTTCGACATTTTGCAAGCCTCTTCCCCCGATATTTGCGGAACTTAGCGAGTTTTTTCCCCGGGTTTTGCCGTATCTTTAAGCGAGACTTGCTGTGCACTCGCCCCCTTTCCTTCCCTCTCTTTCAGTATTCGTATCATCTCACTCTCAGATGGGAAATCACGGGAAGGGCGTGGGCGACGTGATGGGTCCTGTGATAGATCAATGGACGGAAAATGGGGGTCTTGACGGGCATGATACCCGCACACCTCAGCATAAGCTAGCCTCTTTGCTTCCTCCCCTGCCTTACCCCAACTCCCCCCCTGTCCAAACTTCACCCCACACTGTTCTCCTTTCCAGTTCAGCCCTTTACAACGAAGGGTCTGTGGGCCTGTTATGTTGCTCTTTCTAGTGGAGGTAGTGGGTTGTGGTGTTTCGTTTTTTCTTTGTCTTGAGTTCTGAGGGGGTGTGGGTGTCGGTTTCTCTTTTGTTTTCCGTTTCTCTTTTTCGTTTGAATGCGAGGGTTTTGGCTGCGATGGTGGAGGTTGCACGCGTTGCGTGTCTTGTGGGGTTGTGAGGGCAGGAGTTATTGTTGTCGAGGTGTCGAGGTGTTGGTCACTAGTGAGAGTGCGTTGTGGAGGGTTGTGGGGTCTGTCACGGAGTGTGTCTCGAGCCAATGGAGCACTCGACAGTTCCCCCCCCCCCCCCCCACGGGCTCTTGTGGGTTGTTCTAAGGGTTTGTTCTCACTTTGCTCCTGTTGAGGCTCACTATCCTCCTCACCCTCTTGCTCAGCATCACGAGCAATTATGCTTTCCCCACTTTCGATGTATCCATCCATCGCATCCTCGCTGCTTTCCATAATGACAAGCCCATACTCTTCCTCTTCAGAGCTGTCTTCCCCCTCAGACTTGTCTCCTTCTCCTTCTCCTCTCATAAGAGTAACTCCCTTGGCTCCTTTCTTGCGAAATTTGCCACTCTTGTCTCTTTGCTTCCCTTTCGAGGAGTCGGAGTGAGTTGACTTAGAACTGGTTCGTTTGGAGTTAGGCTTTAGTTTGGGGCAAAAACGCTTAGTATGCCCCGTTTGGTAGCAGTTGTAGCATGTTGCCGTTAACCACCATTCCTGTTCTGAGCTATCACCCCCATTACTTTCGCCCTTTTCCCCTTTCCCGTTCTTTGTCCATCTCGTGTACTTCTCTCTTTTTTCTCCTTTCTCTCCTCCTTCTCCCTCTCCTAGCAGTAGGTTCGCTCCCTTGCCCTCTCTCTTTCTCTCTCTCTCCTTTCTACGTTCTCTCCTGAGCTTCTTCTGCTTAGCTTCCCACAGCACGTAAATTTCTCTTGCTGACTCTACCATATTGTCATGCGATGGCCTACTTGCTGCTGCTAGTTTATAATGCTCATTGAGATAGTTCGGCCCATAGGCCTCATGCTCGGCTAGCTCCTCTAACAGTCAGTTCACTGCCTCCTCTGGTTCAAAATCTTTCCCTCTCAAAGTCTCTAACCAGTTCTTCTGGAGTAGGTGCTGTGTTAGATGTTCGTCCATGTCTTCTGTTGGTGTCGGTCTCATCTCTTTAAACGATTTCTCCTCTACATATCTTGCCGCACCGCTGAGATTACCGTATTTTTCCTTGACAATGCCGACTTTTTCAAACGGGCAATGAACCTTTTTGCTTCTCAGAAATTGTATCACCTTTGCTTCCGAAAATGCTGTGGTGACGAGAAGTTGAAACATTCTGCAGCGATGCAGATATTGTTGTTCTTCTCTGTACTTTTTCTTTCTCATCAAATAGACGTCTTTGTTTGTTCTTGTCATCGACCTCTTTTCCCATGCTTTCTTCTCTTCCTTTGTGAGATCTTTCCAGTTGGGTGGTTTCTCTGTCGGTACCTTTTGCTCTGGTGTTCTGCTGCCTCTTTGTCTCTGTTGTTGTTGTTGTTGTGTTTCTTTTTCTTCGTCTGATCCGCCTGGTGTGTCTACCTCATGTGGTTCTCTCGGTTCGTCCATTTCTTCTGCTTTTCTCATTCGATCTCTATCGAATCCATATTTCGTCTTCGCCGCTTTATGGTCTTTACATGCATCATGGAACATGTCCCCGAGAGTAATGCTAATACCATATGCATACTCCTCTATCTGGCAATAGCAACTTTGCAAATCCTTTTTGTTTCCGCTAAACATCGGTGTGTGAGACATCAACTGTCTCATGCTAACCGCATGATGCCGAAAATCGTTTTCACAAGGCTCATAACCGATGATTAGGTAAGTACCCTGTCACTCACGGACCTAATACCTTTTACACTCCGGTTTGCTGAGAGACTCCGTTAGAAGCCACGATACCAATCGACACTTTAATCCGCAAGTAGATAGCAGAACTAACAAACTCAAAGTTAATAACGAAACTGAAATAAAAGTTCGCACGACTGTAATTATTACACAATGGTTATTGTCCAATCCTGAATGCCAATATAGACCGTTACGTCCGTTACTCGTATTGACTAGAACTACACGGTCGTTCGACTATACGAATAAATTACTTCCCACTCACAAAGTAATTACTAATGGTAAACGTAGTTATCCTACCAACGAAACCGTGCTCCAGCACTTCGGAAAAAATATGATCCTGCTTTTTGTAGAGGTTTAGCTGTTTTCTAGGCAGGAAACAAGTGCAATCCGTTCACATACTGATAAAAAGTCATTTCAAGTAATTTATCCGAAATCTTCATGAGTTTTGGGAGTGTCAACAGAAATTTTCTGGACAGACAAAAAATCCATCTTGGAATCTCTTTAGATACTGTTTTCGATACTCCAGGTACCTTTTCAAGTGTGCAGAAGTCCTTTTTGACTGTATATTTTAGTTGTTTAAACAGAGAGCGCGCAGAGTAACATGACTGGCCGGATATAAGTATTGGCTCTAACGACACCGTTACTCTTATACGGCCGGCCCATGTAAATATTAATATTGATTATTAGTTCTAACAGCCCTAGAAGGTCTTCAACCAATTGCAACAGCACAGTGCAGGCAAGAAAGCCTGAAACATAAAAGGTTTTTTTTGCCTCCCAAGAACGGGAGAAACGTATAGTGAGTGGAACGCAAATGGAAAGGCTTTTAGGTGTCCACAGTTGAAAGTCAAGTCCAAAGTCAAGACAAAAGAAAATACAGTAATAATAGTTGAAATCCGGGCCCACATGTTTCCGCCTTCCCCAGCCTTACTAGGTTCCAACTTGACCAAGTGACTCATACCGACCGACCAAACAAATCTGCCACTTTTCAATTAGAATATAAAAAGTCTCCTAAATATGCATGAACGAACACCATGAGTGACAGAAACGACGGGAGGACAAAGACGAGGCAAAAGCAGCTCCAACCGCAGACTCCAAGCTTTGGGAAGCTACCCATCGTGGAACCCTTACCGATCCCTTTCAGGATCTATCCGGGCTACCTAGCAAGACTATCACGCAGTATGGAAACGCACTTTAATAACTCGTATAAATAAAGAACTGACTCTTTGACTTCCACGTCACAAACTAACTTAGGTACAGGTCTTTCACTTTTCAGTTAACATTGGTATTATTGACTATCCTGCCTATTGACAAATCAACTATCCAAGTAACGGTGAATTAAATCGAAATAGTAATGACCAACGCTCCCCCTTAGTTATTTGTCAATATTATAACTACTGTCTTAAGTGTCTTATAGTTCTTAAGCAAATGAAAATTTTACGAGCGCTTCCCGTAAGGGGTATCAAAAGTCACTAAAAACTACATATATAGAAACGTTAGAAGTGCGAGGAAACAAGTGAAAAGGAAGATAAGCGAGCAATATGCGCAGAAATGAAATGTCTCCCTTGTTCCCCGATCCCCCGTCCAGAAATGTCCAGTCGGCGGTGGCACTGGTGTACGGCCGCACCGTGAACGCTAATCCACGTCTAGACGCAGCCTGTCGCTATCGTAACCTTCGGAGTCCTCGACTTCGCTTTCTTCATATTCTGCATCTTCCTGAGCTTGATCGTCGTGCTGTCCAGCCTCCTCTGCTAGAAGCTCTTCGATGAGTTGTCGGGGATACCTCCCATGCTTCAACTTCAGGAATTCTGGTCTGTTTACTTCCCACTCCACGTATTGATCAACGACGTGATCGAATGGTAAGTAATCCAACCAAGTCATCGTTTTCAAACTCCACGGCCTCCAGTCCGCCATCGGTTGAATAAAGCTAAACAACTCACACAAAACGAAAACAAAACATAGGTGAAACACCCGTAATCATTCCGGTACACCCGGAATGTCAACCGTAAATTTGTTGAGCAAATAATGAAACTGCTCGCGCGGTAACGGTTTAGTGAGTAAATCTCCTATTTGCTTTTTAGTTCCTACCTTTATGAACTTAATCTCTCCATCTCTCTGAAGGTGATGAATGAAGTGTAATTCGAGAGGCAAATGTTTGGTGCGGGGTCCGGATAATCCTCTTTCACCCGCGAGAATTGTTTGCGAGTTATCCTCGAAAATTTCAACTGCACCTTTTTGCGGAATTCCGAGTTCCTGTCTGACATGACCTATTCCTAGTCTGACAAAACATAGGTGAGACACCCTACTGTGTACGTGTGAACCGGTGTCACGCCCGTACTGACTGCGGCAACATCACCGTGGATCATGTCTCGACAGTCTAGAGAGACCCAACGCCCCGTACAACAACGATCGCGCTCACCTATGCAAACTCCCTCGCGAGGCAGCCAATCAATTCAACGACCGCGTGCTGACAAGCACCACCCCTTTCCCGGTCTGGCCAGGAGGTGGTTTCCTTACCGCGGTGGCCATCCTCCTACAACTTCTACTCGACAAGATTCACACCTATTCTGATGGATGATTGGGTGGCCTACTGCTTGCAGATGCAGGACTGGCAATCAGCAGAGGAGCTGGAGATTAACTTGATGACTTCCCTGTTGCGCAACAAGGTATGGCCAAAATCTACCAACTTCTAGTCAAACTGGAACCAGCATTCTACAACCCTGTATTGACAACCCGCGCTGGAGGAATACAAAATCTTGGCACTCTCTTCACCTTACAGCACCACAACGGACCTACGATGTGCGATCCGAATCATCCTCCACGATGCATCCGAATTCAGAGATTTCATGCGAATTCTCTCCCGATCTGTGGAGATAACATGGATCGCGGACCCATCGAACCCAACTTCACGATGGGATGACTTCAGACTGCTGTGGTATGCGAAACCACATGCTCCACCACTTTCCTAACTATGTATGTATGAAGCAGCAAACCTTCTGCTGCGATTGTGCCTTCTTCGTGGCTTGAGAAGGTTTGCCCTCCCGCCGTTTTTTCTGCTGTTGTTCAGCTTCTGACACGTGCGATTCATCCTTTTTTTCAGCTGAACCAGGCTGCTGACGCTTTGCCCTAGCTCTGCGACTATGAGTCGTCTTTTGTTCTGCCAGGCTAGGGTCAAAAAACTTTGGCTTTCCTGTGAGACTGCGAACTTTGGCTTTTCCTTGCGGGGCGTATCGAAAGACCATATTGTCTTCTTTTATGTCCCATGCCGGCACATTGGGATCTGGGCTTGGAAAATCATTGTACTGCATCGTGATTGCAGTGTCAATTTTGCAGTCGCCTAGCGGTTGCCATGTCTCGTCGTTATTCACTTGCACAAACACCGTCTGCTGTCCATCCTTTCTTTCCACACGATAGGCCTCGATAGTTTCTACAATAATCTTCTCCTTGGGCATGCGAAAGGCAGTGGGGTAACAGGAACAGCACTTGAACTAGTTGAAGCGGGAATGCTCTCAAACTTAAGGAGAAATGCCAAAGAAACTCGCCGAATGCCACTATTCCCTGTACGGTACGGTGAGTTTAGGAGCTTTGAAAAAGCACCCTTGTGACACGTTTGTGCAGAGCGAGCCACTAGTGACACACCCTCGCAGGTCGTCACCTCTTCTCTTGTTATGTTACATCCCACTTGTGCTTTAGTCGGCATCCCAATCTCGACCCTTTTCAGCTTGGAGGCTTCAGCCTTTGGAAAGCTCTATTCGGTGCTATACGAACAATGTGATTGTGAGTATGAACTGCTTGTTGTTGCTGTCCCAGAGGCATGCCATGTCGTTCCTAGCCAGATTAGCCACCCAATCAACCATAAGCCAGTCGGCAGTACAGTCTGCTGTAGCAAGGAGTCGGTCCTCTATACCACTGTCTGCAAAGGTGGAGCTAGTGGAACAACGAGCTAGTTCTCGAGTGTCAGAAGTCGCACCGTCAGCCCTTGCTTCATTCAATATGTTGAGCCCATCGAGTGGATCTGGATTCTCTTCCGGGTGCATATCAGATACTGAATCTAGTGCACATAGCGGCCATCATTCCAGGAAGCGACTTGATGAGACGCTAGTCGATGTTCGGCACCGTAAGACTTTGGAAAGGAGCAGGAGATACCAGGAAAAGATGCGCTCAAGTAAGAGTCTCGATGGGATGACGGATGACCAACTGATGTGCTTACTTTTATCTAAGAAAGGCAAGGAGCAGTTCTCCCAAGTATCAGCGCTAGTACAGCAAGGGCAAGCGGAAGCTGCAGCTGCCAAGGCTGTCAAAGAAATTGTGCAGAGTTTTCCCTATCGATCAGCTCACAAGCAGGCTTTTGTTGGGAAGCTTAGAGGGAAGATGACCTCAAAACAATTTCAAGAAATCTTTACTTCGATCAGCGATCGGTATGCGCGCAAAGCAGCAAAAGCTGTTCGAGATGCTGACGCCAATCTGCAGGAAGGGGTAAAACTGAAGAAGCCTGACATCTTTTCACAGCAAGTGATGGCGAACGCCGAGCGAGAAAAGATCACACCGATGGAGAAGCGGATCACTGCTTCTGTTGTGAAAGAGAACTTGGCTGGGAAGTCAGGGTCTAACGCTGCATTTTGGTTTGGATCATTGGACTCCTTTTTTAATTGGTTCAGAACCACAGCCCACCCTCAAATCTACGCGCAAATGGTGGAGGAGTCAGAGGGCTTCGAGCGCTTGGCGCAGATTATGCGGGGTGGAAAGTGGAATGAGCAAAACTCAGCTGCATATCTTTGTAAGGGAGGCTGCGTCAGGCCAGGAAGCACCGATGTATGCCACCACAACTATGTCCCTCGCAATCGCAAGACTGTTGGTAAGATACTGAAGGAGGAGGATGTTCTGTTTCGTTGCATTACCAAAACAGTCCCTTGCAAGTGGCACGACAACTGGGACAAATGGAAGGCCGAGCTATTGCGAGAGGAAGCTTTGACAGAGGAGAAGCGGAACTTGGAAAAGATCAAAAACCTCAAGGAAAAAATCAAAAAGTGCGAGAGACACGACGCGCAGTACAAGGTGCAGCGAAGGTCACTCCCAGCTTCCATTCGGCTTGTTTGTGAGACTTTTTTGCATGTGCAGCCACATCACGCGACAAATCGATCTGCTTGAACCTGGGCTTGGCGCTTGGGTAGTCTATCAGGACTACATATCTTGGTACTCCGAAACAGGCGTGAAGATGAATGATTTGTTGTTCACTCGCGTCACACGGCGGACGGACGGGGTGCTGCAGTATGAATACATCCATAATATTATGAGATGTGAGCATTCCGGCGCCACGACTCGGTATATATGGGATTACCACATGCGAACTGAGGAGGAAGGAGGCAGCGGAGAGATGTCGTCTCTTCCGGGCCCTGGCATCCGCACAGGCGATGGCGGGGGCGATTTCCATAACAGAGAGTGCATCATGGCGGAATCCAAGTATTTAGTATGTCACGCACCAGCTAATTGAATGCAGTCTGGCTGTAGGTTCTGGCAGAAGTACAACATTGAGATGCGCTCAGATATGCTGTGCGGCGGGCATGCCTGGAACGTGTGTGACGCGGACAAAGGCATACACACTAAGGTATTTCTCACGAGTCAGCTTGAGCAGGGCCGTGGTTTCGATATCGTTGAGGATTGGCTTCTTGCAGCTGCAAAAGCAGGGTTTGAGAACCATCGGTACTACGGTCACGACAGGGACGTGATCGAAGCGTGGATCAGCAAGAACAAGGAGAATCCCCGGAAGGTTGCGACGTGGATGTTTCAGGAGCTGCGCTCATTTGTTTACTACCGGCCAACAGATGAGGGTAAAATTTTTACGCCTGGTGTGGCCTACGGGGCGGTTCACAGCGATGTTGAGTTCCGTGACCGCATTGTGTTGGATTTACGCCAAGACAAGGATGCTAAGGAGGGCAAGCGGTGCGAGAAGTGCACCCAGAGCTTGAAGTACCCCGTACCTGCGCACAAAAAGGACGAGCGGTGCAAGTCCAAGCATCAGAGCTTGGGGGAGCCAGCCTTGGCGATACACGTGAAGTCCGGAGCGACCCATGGCATGAGCTACGAGGAAAAGCAGAGCTACTTCAACTCTGTGTCTGCTGCCAGCGGGAGAGCAAAGAGCAAGGCAAAGGGAAGGTTCACCCAAATGCTCAAGCCCGAATGTATCGCTTTGCTGAAAGGGTTAGGGCTGTCGACGCAGGGTAAGGTGGCCGACCTTCAGCAGAGACTGGAGGACGCTATGGCGAGCCACAAGGGACGCGACGGCGACGGCGACGGCGGCAATACCGAAGGTGGCGCAGGCAAAAGCAGCAAAAAGAAAGCAAATAAAAAAGCAGGCCGGAAAAGGAAGCAGCCGGGCAACGCAGCGCGTGGTGGCCCTTCCTCCGGAGCGGCAGTGCGAGGCTCACGTCCCGCTGGGCGGGGCGGAGCAGCAAAGCGACAGAGGAGGGCGGCTCGGCCGGTGAATTGCCAGGAGTCAGATCATGAGGAAGATCAAAAGGACAGCGACTGGGACGAGGGGGACGCAAATTCCGAAGGAGGCGAGATCTGGCTCTGCAAACATTGCAACCATCCCAACAGCAACAACCCTCCTCCAGGCAGCGAAGATTACGTAGGCTGTGAGCTGTGCGAGCCCCCTGGCGGCTTTCCCGACAGCAGCAGCGAGGACGAAGCACTTGTCTGGTGAATTACTTGCATAGAATTCGTATTTGCCGCAGCAAAATTGTTTGGCTGATTTAGATTGACTTGGGCGCCTTCACGGTCGAAAGTGCGATGGTGGCTGGCACGCTTCGGTGGCTCGTAGTGCCACCGGAGGCGGGAATGCATAATCATTTTCTTTTTTGCAATATTTTTTTCCGCTTTTGCTTCATCAACATGCGGTTTTTTTGCTGTTTGCGCAAGCATTTGCCTTGTCACTGTTATAGGTAGGTGCGTGGTGCGGGGTGGTACGCAGGTGGCAGGCGATCGGTCGCGCCGGTGCGCGCTCAGCGCGCATTCATCAAGGATTTTTTGTTTCAAGTTTAGTGTTGTTTTGTTTCATTCACTGCTGTATTTCTAGCGGGGAATCAGTACTTCCGTGATATCCGGGATCGGAACATGTAATAATACTGTTTTGCGGGTGCAGAGCAAGAGGTGGCGCTAAGTGCCACCACAGGCGTGGATTTCCCGCCAAAGCAATCTTCATAATCAGTTTTAAGTTTTTTCTTTTTTATTCCATTTATCTATACATAAAATCTATGCATGACATGTAGCCGTCCACGATTTTGCGACTATAATATTGCTGGTGGGATGCAAGCAGTACGTGTTTGTCCTGGGTGGCACGGTGTGGTGGCGCCCAAGTGCCACCAGAGGTGAGATAAATCAGAAAAATAATTTGTCATTGATGCAGGGTTTGTTTATGTTTGTTTATTATATGTTTTAGTTGCAGGAAAGCGTTTGTAACATATCGTATACAATGAATTAGCGCGTATGACTAGCTGTTTGACTTTAGTGTCGGTACGTCGGGCTGAGAGTCAGACGCAATAGGTATTAAAGTTTTTTTTGCAGACTTTTGCAGTAAAAATGATTTTTTAGCATTAAAATAATGTTTTTACGAATAATACTGACATTTTAACAATTTACGCAAAATTTTGTTTCCCTACGACCGGACATGGGGCGGCCCTTCGTATCAGGAAAAGGATCCTGGAGAACTGTCTTCCAGAAAAGGTACGCATACAATGCCAAGTGCGTCTTCGAGCAATATTGGCTGATGCCTTGCAGGGGCATGCAGCATTGCTGCTGACGCTTCGCAGAGCGGGTAATCACCCTAGCGAGATGTGGGCGAGACTTAACGAAAAGTATGCCCATGTCGGTGCAATTTCTAATCACAAGTTACTTCAGGAACTTTTTACTGATAGAATAGCATCGACGACGAACGTAGAAGACTGGATTGAAAGACAGTCGCATCGATACGAGAAGTTAGCTCAGAGAAATCTGCCATTCCCGGATCAGTTCAAGTGTGTTGCGACTCTGCAGTGGCTCAAATCCTGTTTTAGGGGACGCTGGCGGGGCTCTTTACTGGAGCAAGCCGGACGCGGAGAAGCCTGACTACAACGGTCTTTGCGAGAGAATGCAAGAGTTGATGCAGGCGTCAGAGCTTAGTAAGACAAAGAAGCAGAGTGAGAAGTCTACACCAGCCACTGTGTTATTAATAGGCGAACGAGGCAAGCCCCGTAATGGCAAGACTGCCAAGAAGTACTGTTTCAACTGAAGGACTGTCGTGTGCGTTGCCTTAGGCCGGAGTGTGCTAACAAGCCGACACACACCGGATCGGAGTGCAAGGTCAAAGGTCTTCCTTACAGTCGAAGCAAGTTCAGCGCAAGTGGACGCAACCGCAACCGCAATCAGCAACCTCGTCGTGGAGGATTGGCTGCCCGTTCGAACAATGGTACAATTCGCAACCGTGGCTTTATGAACAGGCCGGCCGTGAACGTGGCGGAGACGAAGGCAACGACCGCCGACGACATTGATGATGCGTGGATCGGCATAGCTATCGAACAGGGTGATGACTTAACTGGCCTGCCGGATCTCGTGCCGATCGACTCGACTTTCGCTGAGGGTAAGAATGAAATGGAATACCCCAACATAGATTTTTATCCTCGAACAGAACAACCGGTGAACAAGAAGCGAAGTGTCGGGGCGTGGGCACAACAGCAGCACACACCGAAGAAGGCCAAGGTCGACTCCAACCTTGGCAAGGACAAGCCCCTCAAATATTGTGCGCACATGGCGATAAATGGAACTTGTGCGTTCTACGATTGCCCGCTTGTGATGATGAGCGACTCCGAAGATGAGAACAAACCAGCGCACAAGGCAGCGAAAGAAAACAAGACGGGACGAGTCGTCACCGAAAAGGTAATGGAACCTTTTGCAGCTGTCAGTTATGGTAATGTAATGGACGGGGCCGTTCAACGCGAGACTGATTGCGAGACCCAGATTGAGTGGAAGGTAACATTGGACAGGCTTAGGGAACGGACCGACCTGTCTCCGAAGCTAGTGAGCTCATTGTTGTTTTTGTTGCAATCTTTGTCAGCCGCCCCAAGGGGGAACGAAGACCGTCAGTTCGAAGGAGCATTCGACTACGAACATCTGGAAGCGAACGTTCCGCCGCCGCCACGGGGGGTAACTACACATGAATGGTTCGTAGGTCTGACGGTCGACGAAGAGGGGAAGGCGTAGAAGCTCTCCGATGATGAGGACCTACGGATGAACCTCCCATTCAACCCCCCGGTACGTCAAACAAAAGAGAAAGATGCGTCGACAACTACTACTACGACGACGTCTTCAGCAACGTCGACCACTGCAATAGCAGACACGGGTGCAGCGAGGGAGGTTGAGAGTAGCGAGGGGGAAAACAAAACAAATGCGAGCACAGTAATAGCCATAGGGACAATAACGCCCCATATGGATTTTCTGTCTATGAGCTCGACTAGACCCGAAGAACTACCCTGGGATAGTCTAACTAGGGAACAAAAGATAGATGAAAATGATTATCGTTCAAAGCTAAATGTGTGGGTGTTCTTGAGGAAATTGTACAGAAAGGCGAGCGACCCATATGGATTCCCGGTGCCACCCCGACACTGGCCTCCGTCGTGGAGATTGGGAGCTCCGGCAAGCTACATCGTACCCCGCGAAGAACCATGGTATCCATCTGAGGACATCATAAAGGGGATACCCTCGCTAGCTTGGATACCTCATTTTACAACTCCACACTCACAAGTTTCGATAGAACATAGGATGACTCCTGTGGGGCGTCCAGTTGGAGAATCAAGTAGAAGACCGCCTACGCGTGTCCGTGTTTTGTTCCCAATAAATGATTTAGAAAGTAAATGTGCTGTGACTACCAGGCCTAGTTCGCACCCCATCATCGCCGACGGCCCATGGTTTTGGGCCATAGACGTTCACTATTGTTTCAGACATGCTACAATTATGGAGATGGAGTACTGGAGTCTAAGGTTGGGCTTCAACATCCTCGCGGGCGATTGGCAAATGATAGTGGGTCGATGCAAATTATGCCCAAGTTTCCAGCCCCCGGTATTTACCCAGCAGATATGCCTCATTCTTTACACAAACCACCATATCATCACGGGTGGGCCTGCTTGCTGCTGCTGCTAATCTATAATGATCGTTGAGGTATGCAGGCCCATACTACCTGGCCTCATGCTCTGCTAGCTTCTCTAACAACCCATTTACTGCTTCCTCTGGCTCAAAAGGCTTCCCTCTCAGGGCCTCTAGCTAGTTCTTCTGCAGTAGATGTTGTGTTAGATACTCATCCATATCCTCTGTCGGTCTCGGTCTCATCTCTTTAAATGCTTTCTCCTCTATATATCTCGCCGCACCACTTGGATTACTGTATTTTTCTTTGACAATGCAGGCTTTCTCAAACGGACAATGAACCTTTTTGTTGCGAAGAAATTGAATTACTTTAGATTCCGAGAATGCTGTCGTAACGAGAAGTTGGAACATTCTGCAGGGATGCAGATACTGCTGCTCTTCTCTGTATCTCTTCTTTCTCAGCAAGTACACATCCTTGTTGGTTCTTGTCATCGCTCTTTTCTTCTTTCTGTTCGCTCTTTCCTCCCAAGCTTTCTTCTCTTCTTTTGTGAGGTCTCTCCAGTTGGCAGGTTTTTCTGTCTGTGTCTTCTGGTCTTGTGGTAGATACATGTGAGGCGTGTGATGCAACTGCATCCTTGATGAGGCCAATGAAGAAATGTTTGGGGTGTAGGTGGGTGTCTTATTGCAACAAGGAGCACCAACGGGAGGACTGGAGGGCGCACAAACATTTTTGTTCGTTTGCATCTAGCGAGATCAACGCGCGTCTTGTCAATGACACGGCGTTACAATTTTTGCCTCCGTGTGGGATAGGCTCAGTCAATTACGACTACGCGATTTTCGCCTTTCAGCGTCTAACGAGGTACGAGATTGTGCAGAATGGACCGGCGGGCACTAAATATCAGTTGCCCGCTAGGTACGACTCTAAGGACTTGCGTGCCGTCTACAGACGTCTCTACGGACTCACTGAATATGGTATTGTCTCAACCCCCGTAGTGTTGCGAGCAGAAGAAGGGGGGAGAAGGAACATACCTGATTTTCAACCATCGCGAGTGCACAGTTCGTTCACGGCAACGATAGTTGACCCGGACTCTGTTATAGGCAGGCAAGAACGCATGGACGACGAGGCTGCAACGGCGGTGGCATACACAGCTGGCGTGAGTGCGACGGTACTTACTATCCTCGACTCCGGCTGTGATAGGACGCTAATACACCACACCATGCCTATGAAGAGAGTCAAGAAAGGCAAGGTAGTGCATCTTGCAGGAATAACCGAACATACGTTGAAGGTAGATGTGACTGCAGATGCGAGTCTACCAGTGGTTGATGGCCATTGCAGGGAGGGCACGCTTCGATTGGACGACGCCCTAGTAAGTCACAAAACACCGTATTCATTACTGTCACCGGGTGTTTTGGATCATGACAGGAGTTTCACTACTATTTTTCAAAACAGGCAAGTAGTAGTTCTACGAGAACCGGTACAGATAGACCCCAAAAATGTGCTATGCAGGGACAGAATGATGCCGAACAAGCTATACCGGTTCGATACCTCAACAGACGCGCCTCTCGCATTTGACAGAAGGTACAATCCCATCGTCGACGACACACACGCAGTCGCGAATTTCTCTATAAGACCCACTCAATCATTGCGTTCGATAGCGGCAAACGAATTACATCGCATGTTAGGTCGCGCTGGCGTGCGTGTGATGGAAGGGTGGGCCAAAATGAACAACAAGATAATTGTGGGTAAGAATTGGCGCGACAGCATCACATCTGCGTGTGCAGTGTGGAACCAGACAAAGATTACGAGGTTACCAGTGTTTAAGGAAAATCCAGGAGTCGATAGTGGCTTCGCTGTCGGTGAGTGCCTACACATGGATTTTCGTGGCCCATGGCCAATTCGCTCCCTACAAGGAAATAGGTACAAACTGATTTGAAATGCGGTGAGTCTCAATTCGGTTTCAAACATTTTGCACCAACTAGGGAGGAGGATTTATATTTACCGTTCATGCAGAAGGCGATTGCGTTCTTCTACACGCAAACAGGAGTAACGGTAAAACAAATACGGTGCGACGGCGAGTTTAGCACTAATCGTGTTAAGGACTTTTGTGACAGGAATGGGATAATACTGAAGGCAACGACACGAGACGAGCCACGGTCAAACCCCGTAGCTGAGCGGGATCACAGAACGAGCGAGGTAAGGGCTACAGCTATGAGGTTAGATGCTGCACTACCACCTGTTTTCTGGCAGGAAATGGAAATGGCAGAATGGGCGATACGATTGGTGACACCAATCCCCATAGGGAAACACAAGGGTAAGACACCGTATGAGTTGGCATTAAAAAGGCCGCCACCTACTGGCTTTCTGCATTCGATAGGTTGTTTAGCATGGGTTCGACTGTGGGAGACAAGCAAAGGTATGTCGATGGCTGTGGCTGGTGTATTGGTGGGCTACAATTTGTTCAGGAGACTGTATCGTGTATATATGATCGACAAGCAGAAGGTAGAGGAACATAGGAATGTGCGTTTCGATCATACAAAGAGAGGATACACTGCAGACATAAACCCACACCCATGGGACACACAGGCAGACAAAAGGGAACCGTTATTTGACTCACAGTTAGTTTAGCCAACAGAAAATTCGCAACAAATTTCACGGGCAACCCATGAAAATTTGGAAACTTTGGGGTCGGTGGAGGGAGAAAAAGCTGAGGAAGACGAAGGAGAGTCATCGATTGTTGCTTTTGACGACGAAATATTGCCCTCGCGACCTCCAGCACGACCACTCGCGCAACTACCAGCGCTAGAACCCGAACCGACAAAGGGACCGGATAATGGAAACATCGGCGCTGGAAGATGGGGAGGCTGAGGCAACGGATGACCCAGACGGGGCACCTATGGAGGGACAGGATGAAAGGGAAGATCCTCCGGAAGCAATTGCTGATGAGGCTGTTTGGAAAGTGGAGGAGAAGGATTGGAAACCACCCAACACGCCGATGGAGGAAGGAGTCGGGGAAACACATAGCAGTCAGTAGGGCGAATCAACGACCCACACTGAGGTCAGCAAGAAGGTTGAAATTTGAAGATAAGAAACATAACAGATCAAATCAACCTCAAAAAGGAAAGGCACCCAAAGACATCGAGGGGAACATAGACACGTCGAATATAGTGGCAGGAAAAGAACACGTAAACAAACACCGCCAACAGCATCGACACACTCATACCGACTAGCAATAGCTGAAGACGTCGTGACGAAACTCAGTTTGCCCCGGGCTTAGGCAATGAAGATGGATTGAGGTATGAGGATGTGTGTTTGTTACGAGAGTGTTACGAAAACCTGAGAAGCAATTGCGTTTGATGCCTCAGGTGGTGGAAGCACGACGTAAGGAGGTACAAGGACTGTACGACGCCAAGTGCTTACAGTGGGCGACATGGGAGGACGCAAAAAGGGACAACATCAAGCCAATCAGGACTGGCTTTGTCGATGCCATCAAAGTGGACGAGGCAACCGGTGAGAACAAATACAAATCTAGGCTTGTTATTTATGGGAATCAAATGATTCCATTTCAGCATTTCAGTCCCTATGAAACGTCATCTCCGGTTGCACAGCACATATTCCTGTTAACGCTTGGCTCATTTCTTGTGGCTCTAAATGCGTTGATCAAGCACGTCGACTTCAGTCAAGCGTACTCACATGCGAATATGCAGGAAGTATGCTATGCAGTACCGCCTGATGACTGTAAACTGCAGGAACCCAACAAAATTTGGCGAGTGCTGAAGGCACTTTACGGATCGCCTCAGGCCGGCAGACGGTGGTACAACCATATCTCTAGCTTTCTTCGTAGTTTAGGTTACCTTCAGTCAACTGTCGATGCTTGTGTCTTTTATCTGAAGGATGCAGACCACCTCACCCTTGTCGGTGAAACGAAACTTTGCAACACGAAGCTGCTTAATTAGTTCCTCATACTGCTGCTCCTTCATGCAAAAAGCAAGCATGTCGTCGGTTCTCAATAGCATGATCCACGGTAGTGACCTTTCGTTGTATGCCAAAGCCGGTGGGAAAGTATGGAAGTATTCTGTGGCGTACAATTTAAGAGGTACGAAAATGGCCTGCTTATCCATCAGAATGCATATATCGAGGGCTTGTTGCAGGATAGAGGCTTTGACAACGCCAAGCCATCGGTGACACCATTCACAGAACAGGAGCCCAAGCCAGCTGACCCAGATGCCAAATTACGACAATGGCCTTTGCGTAAGTTAGCTGGGGAGGTTATTTGGCCCATGTCACAAACCCAACCACAGATTGCCTATGCAGCCAACAAGCTATGTATTTATATGCATAGGGAACCGGACGTAGCGTACGGTATCATTGGGAGGATTTATAGATCGTTGAGACACCAGAGAGGTATATTTTTCACATCGAATGTAGACTGGCATACGATTGATTTGCACACGTATACAGATGCCGACCTTGGCAAGTGTAAGTTTACGCGTCGGTCACGGTCTAACGAATTGCAAGTGATGACGGGACCTGTCTTCTGGTCTTCGAGACTGCAGTCGACCGTCGCGATGTCAACGCAAGAATCGGAGACCATAGCTATGTCTGCGGCCGCGCGTAACACCATCGCAATCCAGAACTTCTGCGAGGAGATTGGCATACCGCTGCCGAGGCCATCAACGGTGTATGGGGATAACCAAGGCTCCATACTGACGACGACGAATGGATTCGGCAGTCAACGCTCCAGGCATTTGGCGCTCAAGCACCATTATATCGTGGAGCTGGAAAGGAGTGGAAGAATTATGAGCCGGAAGATTGGCTCAACTGACAATTTGGCGGACGTGTTCACTAAGTCACTTTCAGCGCCACAGTTTACTCGACTCGTTGACCAATTTAATGGTCAAACTTAGTGACTATGATTTGTAATAATTATCCGCCAATAAAAGTAGCAATGTCTGAGTATTAACTAAATACTAGACTGATTTCGAAGATAGCTACTTTTTGACGTCAGTACACAATCGACGCGTGCGCGAGGAGATTCCGCGTTCTTCAGACTAAGGACCTTCTACAAGACTTAGCACAGACGTAGGACAGAACGATGATTTACGTTTTCGCATATGGTGAGGGGATGTACACTCCGGGGGGAGTGATTACTTTCCTTGTCTCACCTCAATAGGGATGGATTCTAGAAATGAATGCGTAGAATGGTAATTGGAATTTGAGTCTGTACCACCAAATAATGGAGGGTGATCCCACCATAATGTGGAGACAGATGAGAGTTTGATGAAAGCTAAGGAATTCTCTCTTCTGAGAATACTTAGGATTCACCAGCTATCATGCGAGTGCTCTACATAAAGTGATAAGGTAGGTACATAGATTGATAAGGTAGGTCGCCCACCGGGGCGGGGCAATCAACTTCGGGGGGAGTGTAGGACACAATATTGCACAATATTCTATCCTATTCCTCAACCGTTATGGAAATTGATTGCCGGTTAACATGGTGGTGAATACCAGTTAATCCTTCCGGACCGGCGTAATTATGAGTTCCATTTGTCAGAGATCATTTCCTCTGTATTGCCATTATTTACTGTGCTGACGACCAGCTTCGTCTTTCATATGCAACTGACACATGTGACTAACTGTATTACTGTGATTTACAGTGATTGACAGTTACATTATTATTTCTAGAAGATCTATCTCGTGAGTATATCACATGATTACCATATGATTAGCATATGATCAGGAACATGATTCCGTTCTGTCAATTCACTGTCATAAAAGCTGATTTTGCATTCAACCAAAATTGGATCCCGGACAAGAACTATTGAAGTTGGAAAACTGGGAATTATTTCATGTCCACAGCAGTGGTAGTGCAGCATCTAGCCTCATAGCTGTAGCCCTTACCTCGCTCGTCCTGTGATCCCGCTCAGCTACGAGGTTTGACCGTGGCTCGTCTTGTGACGTTGCCTTCAGTATTATCCCATTCCTGTCACAAAAGTCCTTAACACGATTAGTGCTAAACTCGCCGTCGCACCGTATTTGTTTTACCGTTACTCCTGTTTGCGTGTAGAAGAACGCAATCGCCTTCTGCATGAACGGTAAATATAAATCCTCCTCCCTAGTTGGTGCAAAATGTTTGAAACCGAATTGAGACTCACCGCATTTCAAAATCAGTTTGTACCTATTTCCTTGTAGGGAGCGAATTGGCCATGGGCCACGAAAATCCATGTGTAGGCACTCACCGACAGCGAAGCCACTATCGACTCCTGGATTTTCCTTAAACACTGGTAACCTCGTAATCTTTGTCTGGTTCCACACTGCACACGCAGATGTGATGCTGTCGCGCCAATTCTTACCCACAATTATCTTGTTGTTCATTTTGGCCCACCCTTCCATCACACGCACGCCAGCGCGACCTAACATGCGATGTAATTCGTTTGCCGCTATCGAACGCAATGATTGAGTGGGTCTTATAGAGAAATTCGCGACTGCGTGTGTGTCGTCGACGATGGGATTGTACCTTCTGTCAAATGCGAGAGGCGCGTCTGTTGAGGTATCGAACCGGTATAGCTTGTTCGGCATCATTCTGTCCCTGCATAGCACATTTTTGGGGTCTATCTGTACCGGTTCTCGTAGAACTACTACTTGCCTGTTTTGAAAAATAGTAGTGAAACTCCTGTCATGATCCAAAACACCCGGTGACAGTAATGAATACGGTGTTTTGTGACTTACTAGGGCGTCGTCCAATCGAAGCGTGCCCTCCCTGCAATGGCCATCAACCACTGGTAGACTCGCATCTGCAGTCACATCTACCTTCAACGTATGTTCGGTTATTCCTGCAAGATGCACTACCTTGCCTTTCTTGACTCTCTTCATAGGCATGGTGTGGTGTATTAGCGTCCTATCACAGCCGGAGTCGAGGATAGTAAGTACCGTCGCACTCACGCCAGCTGTGTATGCCACCGCCGTTGCAGCCTCGTCGTCCATGCGTTCTTGCCTGCCTATAACAGAGTCCGGGTCAACTATCGTTGCCGTGAACGAACTGTGCACTCGCGATGGTTGAAAATCAGGTATGTTCCTTCTCCCCCCTTCTTCTGCTCGCAACACTACGGGGGTTGAGACAATACCATATTCAGTGAGTCCGTAGAGACGTCTGTAGACGGCACGCAAGTCCTTAGAGTCGTACCTAGCGGGCAACTGATATTTAGTGCCCGCCGGTCCATTCTGCACAATCTCGTACCTCGTTAGACGCTGAAAGGCGAAAATCGCGTAGTCGTAATTGACTGAGCCTATCCCACACGGAGGCAAAAATTGTAACGCCGTGTCATTGACAAGACGCGCGTTGATCTCGCTAGATGCAAACGAACAAAAATGTTTGTGCGCCCTCCAGTCCTCCCGTTGGTGCTCCTTGTTGCAATAAGACACCCACCTACACCCCAAACATTTCTTCATTGGCCTCATCAAGGATGCGGTTGCATCACACGCCTCACATGTCTCTGGTGGTTCGTGCAAAGAATGAGGCATGTCTGCTGGGTAAATACCGGGGGGTTGGAAGCTTGGGCATAATTTGCCTTGACCCACTATCATTTGCCAATCGCCCGGGAGGATGTTGAAGCCCAACCTTAGACTCCACACTATGGGGACAAATACTCAAAATTATTTCTAGTGGTTGGAAATTATTACCTAATTGGAATTATTCTACGTTATTCGAAATCATTTCCACCGTACAAAATAATTTCCAGTGGCTAGAAATGGTTTCCAGCGTTCAGAATTATTTCCAGCATCCGAAATAATTTCCAGTGTCCAAAATATTTCCAATGGCTGAAAATAATTTCCAGTAGCCGGATCTACTTCCAGTAGTTGAAATTATTTCCAGTGATTGGAAATTATTTCCAGTGATTGGAAATTATTTTCCAGTGATTGGAAATTATTTCTAGTGGCTAGAAAACTTTCTAGTGGTTGGAAATCATTTCCAGTGGCTGGAAATTATTTCCGTTCAAAATTATTTCCAGTGGCTGGAAACTATTTCCAGTGGCTGGAAACTATTTCCGATGGCTGGAGATTATATTTCTAGTGGCTGGATATTATTTCGAATAGCTGGAAACTATTTCCAGTGGCTGGAAACGTTATTAATAGTTCGGGTTCCGGCCGGGAGGTTACATTAATAAGTACAAAGCTATTAAAACAAAGCAAAATTTAATATAATAGTATGTCCTTAAACCGCAACTATTTAAAATTATGATTGCGATAAAAGTACGTACGTACTAGCAACAATATATTATTACCTATCAAACGCAATCATAACTTATACTTTTGTTGTAACGTTTCGCAAAACTTAGCACTCTCTCCCAGCTTTCCTGTGCGAACCTTTTACCGTTGTGTTGCTGCCTGACTCCATCGTCAAAGATTTCTGTCCCCAACCTAAAGTCCCAATCCTGCACTTTGCCAGTGTAGGCATCTTTCTTCTCTCTCAAATTGGTAAATATGAGTTTATAGTCCTTCAACGACTGAAAACAAGGATAGAAAATGGGAGGTTTGGCGGGAAACGAATCTACTGCTGTGTAATCGTTACCCCAAGAATGAACCATGTGCCACTGGCCCTTATCCACCGGCACATTCATAGAAGAGACCGGCACCACATTAGAGCTACCTAACATACTTTTCGCTTCAGCAACAGGCACAGAAGTCTGTTTTCTTTTTCTTGGCCCGTGTAAAACGTTGTCCAAAGTTCAAACATTAGCTTGTTTGTGAGAGCGCCAGTTGGCGCTGTTGTTTACATTGTAGTCAGCGAGAAAGTATGAGTCTACCTTTCTGCCTGCAGAATCCTCATTCGTAGGAACTTCCACGGGCAGACAAGGTCGCAGATCCACGACGCATCCCTTTTTCCACTCCTGATCACCTGGCATTGGCAAGAAAAACATACGCCCCATGTCCCTGCCAGTGAGAGCAAGTCTGAATAAACAACAGAAGAAAATTAATGTATGTATGCGTGTATATGACAAATACAGATGATCAGAATTGCAAATATTTCCAGAAGCTAGAAATATTTCCAGCCACTGGAAATATTTCCCTTGGTTGGAAATATTTCCAGCCACTGGAAATATTTCCAGTGGCTGGAACTTCCACATAGACAAGCGAGCGAGCGAGCGAGCGAGAGAGAGAGACAGAGAGAGAGAGAGAGACCCGTGCTCTTCTTCACTATCTGAGTCCCAGTAACTCTCCAGCTCTTCGTCCGTCCGCGTCTCCAATGGAGGCAACATCTCCCAGGCGACGCTCTCTCGCCAATACCAAACCTCGTTGCTGTCAGCGGGCTGCTCGTCGCCGTAGGACGAAATATCTACTGCCATCATTGCGCGCTTCAGGCGGCTGGCGGCACGGAAAACCTTCTTCAACTTGCCAGCGTTGATAGTGCTGGTGAAGAGTTTGCGCTTGTAGTCGTCGCTACCCGTCCACATCTCTCGTAGTCGCTTGATAAGACGTGGACACTCTTCCTCCCCCATGCCGGCGAAACTGCACACAAGACAGGGTATGTGTTGTAATATAATGCATATGCATATGCATATAATTGTAAGACTCTCTCTCTCACTCTCTCTCTCTCTCTCTCTCTCTCTCTCTCTCTCTTTCTCTCTCTCTCTCTCTCTGGTTACCGTATTCGTCTACGATGCAAGGGTGTCCGTCTATTGCGCAGAACTTACCCCCAGTGAAGCTCTTATACTTGCGGCATGCGCAGCGGGCACTGCCACATCAGACCACACTTCCGCTGGCTGATGCCCCCTTTAGCTTCCAGCGCCCGGTTCGTCCTCCTGGTTTTCCGTTGCCGTTGCCACCTCTGCTTTGTCACTCGGACCTAAGGCTTGGTCCTGTAGGACTTCCTCATGCACAGAACACAGAATTTGAAAGCGATGCAGCACTTCATCTGCCAGCAGAAGTGTGTCTGCTATATGGTCACCCTGCACTGCCTACTGTCCCCTTCGGTCTGCTCTTTCTCTCTCTTCAGCCTGCACTGCCTACTGTCCCCTTCGGTCTCCATCTCTCTCTCTCTCTCTCTCTCTCTCTCTCTCTCTCTCTCTCTCTCTCTCTCCAGAAATATTTCCAGTGGGTGGAAATATTTCCTTAAGCTGCAAATATTTCCAGCCACTGGAAATATGTCCAGCCACTGGAAATATTTCCAGCCCATGGAAATATTTCCAGCCAGGCTGGAAATATTTCCAGCCACTGGAAATGTTTCCAGCCACTAGAAATACTTCCAGCCACTGGAAATGTTTCCAGACACTGGAAATATTTCCAGCCACTGGAAATATTTCCAGCCACTATCCTAAGAGAGAGAAGAGAGAGAAGAGAGAGAGCGCGAGTGAAGGAGAAGGAGAAGGAGGAGAAGAAGGAGGGGGTTGAGGAGAAGAAGGAGGAAAAGGAGGAGAAGAAGGAGAAGGAGAAAGAGAGAGACAGCGAGAGAGAGCGAGAGAGAGAGAGACAGAGAGAGAGACAGAGAGAGAGAGAGAGAGAAGCAACCAAGCAACCAAGCAACCAAGCAACGAAGTAACCAAGCAACCAAGCAACCGACCGACCGACCGACCGACCAGAGGGAGAGAGAGAGAGAGAGAGAGAGAGAGAGAGAGAAGCAACCAAGCAACCAAGCAACCAAGCAACCAAGCAACCAAGCAACCAAGCAACCAAGCAACCAAGCAACCAAGCAACCAAGCAACCAAGCAACCAACCGACCGACCGACCGACCGACTAGAGGGAGAGAGAGAGAGAGAGAGCTTACCGTTTTAACAACGTCTTAAACGCTCTTTCTCCGCGCTCGCTCGATTCCGCAGCCCAAAAAAACAAAAAACCCGATCAGGAGCAAATTGTTGAATGCATTCCAGTAGCAAAAGGAGATAAAGAGAAACCCACCTTCCATATTGAGAAATTTTGGGGTCGCAAATTTTGGGGTCGCTTGAAACTGAACCAAAACACATGGTCAAAAAAGCCGGAACTTTGCACTTCCTGCTTTTTTTTGAACAGTGCCGTTTTTCTTCCCGATGCCACCGCCCACCTGAAAAATGTTATTGCAGATTATGAAAGCGCCTGGCCTGAAACGTCGAATGTAACTTTTCCCGGCCAGAACGGACCAGCCGTTTTTGCAGTGGAATTGCGCAAAGTTTCGCCGCCAGAATCCTGCCACCAGAAAAATAAGGTGCTTTTTACCGTGGTTGGAAATATTTCCAGTGGCTGGAAATTATTTTGTCTATTAGAAATATTTCCAAAATCTAGAAATATCTCCAGCGACCAAAAATAATTTTAGAAGCTGGAAATATTGCCAGCCACTGGAAATATTTCCAGAAACTGAAAATATTTTCTATACTTCCAGCTACTAGAATATTTCCAGCAACTGCAAATATTTCCACTGGCTAGAAATATTCCCAGTCGCTGGAAATATTTCCAGTGACTGGAATATTTCCAGCCACGGGAAATATTTATATTGTCTTGAAATATTTCCAGTAGCTGGAAGTATTTCCAGACGTCGGAAATATTTCCAGTGACTGGAAATATTTTGTACCTTGGAAATATTTCCCAAATGTAGACATATTTCCAGCCACTGGAAATAATTGTAGAAGCTGGAAATATTTCCAGTGACTGGAAATATTTTGTGCCTTGGAAATATTTCGAAAATATAGACATACTTCCAGCCACTGAAAATAATTTTAGAAGCTGGAAATATTTCCCGCCACTGGAAATATTTCGAGTGACTGGAAATATTTTCTATACTTCCAGCTACTGGAATATTTCCAGCTACTGGAAATATATCCAGTGGCTGGAAATATTTCCAGTGACTGGAAATATTTTGTACCTTGGAAATATTTCGAAAATGTAGACATATTTCCAGCCACTGGAAACAATTTTAGAATCTGGAAATATTTCCAGCCATTGGAAATATTTCTAGTGACTGGAAATATTTTCTATACTTCCAGCTACTGGAATATTTCCAGCTACTGGAAATATTTCCAGTGGCTGGAAATATTTCCAGTGACTGGAAATATTTTGTACCTTGGAAATATTTCGAAAATGTAGACATATTTCCAGCCAGTCTGGAAATAATTTTAGAATCTGGAAATATTTCCAGCCACTGGAAATATTTCGAGTGACTGGAAATATTTTCTATACTTCCAGCTACTGGAATAATTCCAGCCACTGGAAATATATCCAGTGACTGGAAATATTTCCAGTGGCTGGAAATATTTACTATACTTCCAGCTACTGGAATATTTCCAGCCAATTTTCCAGTGGCTGGAAATATTTCCAGTGACTAGAAATATTTCCAGTACATGGAAATATTGCCAGCAAAAAACATTTCCCGCTATGAAAAAAAAAATTATTTCCAGCCACTGGAAATATTCTCAATACTAGAAAATATTAACAGTATCTGGAAATATTATTTCCAGTGCCCAGAAATTATTTCCAGTGGCTGGAAATATTATTTCCAGGGTATAATATAATTTCCAGTGTTCAAAAAATTTCTAGCCACTGGAAACCATTTTAACAGACTTGAAATTATTTTGTATCCTGGAAAAATATTTCCAACCACTGGAAATCACTTCCATTGCCCGGAAATTATTTTGGTATTTGTCCCCATAGTGCCAGTACTCCATTTCCATAATTGTAGCATGTCTGAAACAATAGTGAACGTCTATCATGGGCCGTCGGCGATGATGGGGTGCGAACTAGGCCTGGTAGTCACAGCACATTTACTTTCTAAATCATTTATTGGGAACAAAACACGGACACGCGTAGGCGGTCTTCTACTTGTTTCTCCAACCGGACGCCCCACAGGAGTCATTCTATGTTCTATCGAAACTTGTGAGTGTGAAGTTGTAAAATGAGGTATCCAAGCTAGCGAGGGTATCCCCTTTATGATGTCCTCAGATGGATACCATGGTTCTTCGCGGGGTACGATGTAGCTTGCCGGAGCTCCCAATCTCCACGACGGAGGCCAGTGTCGGGGTGGCACCGGGAATCCATATGGGTCGCTCGCCTTTCTGTACAATTTCCTCAAGAACACCCACACATTTAGCTTTGAACGATAATCATTTTCATCTATCTTTTGTTCCCTAGTTAGACTATCCCAGGGTAGTTCTTCGGGTCTAGTCGAGCTCATAGACAGAAAATCCATATGGGGCGTTATTGTCCCTATGGCTATTACTGTGCTCGCATTTGTTTTGTTTTCCCCCTCGCTACTCTCAACCTCCCTCGCTGCACCCGTGTCTGCTATTGCAGTGGTCGACGTTGCTGAAGACGTCGTCGTAGTAGTAGTTGTCGACGCATCTTTCTCTTTTGTTTGACGTACCGGGGGGTTGAATGGGAGGTTCATCCGTAGGTCCTCATCATCGGAGAGCTTCTACGCCTTCCCCTCTTCGTCGACCGTCAGACCTACGAACCATTCATGTGTAGTTACCCCCCGTGGCGGCGGCGGAACGTTCGCTTCCAGATGTTCGTAGTCGAATGCTCCTTCGAACTGACGGTCTTCGTTCCCCCTTGGGGCGGCTGACAAAGATTGCAACAAAAACAACAATGAGCTCACTAGCTTCGGAGACAGGTCGGTCCGTTCCCTAAGCCTGTCCAATGTTACCTTCCACTCAATCTGGGTCTCGCAATCAGTCTCGCGTTGAACGGCCCCGTCCATTACATTACCATAACTGACAGCTGCAAAAGGTTCCATTACCTTTTCGGTGACGACTCGTCCCGTCTTGTTTTCTTTCGCTGCCTTGTGCGCTGGTTTGTTCTCATCTTCGGAGTCGCTCATCATCACAAGCGGGCAATCGTAGAACGCACAAGTTCCATTTATCGCCATGTGCGCACAATATTTGAGGGGCTTGTCCTTGCCAAGGTTGGAGTCGACCTTGGCCTTCTTCGGTGTGTGCTGCTGTTGTGCCCACGCCCCGACACTTCGCTTCTTGTTCACCGGTTGTTCTGTTCGAGGATAAAAATCTATGTTGGGGTATTCCATTTCATTCTTACCCTCAGCGAAAGTCGAGTCGATCGGCACGAGATCCGGCAGGCCAGTTAAGTCATCACCCTGTTCGATAGCTATGCCGATCCACGCATCATCAATGTCGTCGGCGGTCGTTGCCTTCGTCTCCGCCACGTTCACGGCCGGCCTGTTCATAAAGCCACGGTTGCGAATTGTACCATTGTTCGAACGGGCAGCCAATCCTCCACGACGAGGTTGCTGATTGCGGTTGCGGTTGCGTCCACTTGCGCTGAACTTGCTTCGACTGTAAGGAAGACCTTTGACCTTGCACTCCGATCCGGTGTGTGTCGGCTTGTTAGCACACTCCGGCCTAAGGAAACAGTACTTCTTGGCAGTCTTGCCATTACGGGGCTTGCCTCGTTCGCCTATTAATAACACAGTGGCTGGTGTAGACTTCTCACTCTGCTTCTTTGTCTTACTAAGCTCTGACGCCTGCATCAACTCTTGCATTCTCTCGCAAAGACCGTTGTAGTCAGGCTTCTCCGCGTCCGGCTTGCTCCAGTAAAGAGCCCCGCCAGCGTCCCCTAAAACAGGATTTGAGCCACTGCAGAGTCGCAACACACTTGAACTGATCCGGTAATGGCAGATTTCTCTGAGCTAACTTCTCGTATCGATGTGACTGTCTTTCAATCCAGTCTTCTACGTTCGTCGTCGATGCTATTCTATCAGTAAAAGTTCCTGAAGTAACTTGTGATCAAAATCAGCTTTTGTGACAGTGAATTGACAGAACGGAATCATGTTCCTGATCATATGCTAATCATATGGTAATCATGTGATATACTCACGAGATAGATCTTCTAGAAATAATAATGTAACTGTCAATCACTGTAAATCACAGTAACACAGTTAGTCACATGTGTCAGTTGCATATGAAAGACGAAGCTGGTTCTCAGCACAGTAAATAATAGCAATACAGAGGAAATGATCTCTGACAAATGGAACTCATAACTAGGCCGGTCCGGAAGGATTAACTGGTATTTCACCACAATGTTAACCGGCAATCAATTTCCATAACGGTTGAGAAATAGGATAGAATATTGTGCAATATTGTGTCATACATGGGGGTTGTTCCAGATCAACATCTGGGAATTGTGGGTCCTGCCTGTAGTGATAACCACACAGACTAGCATACTGCAACCTCTTGCTCATACTGCCTGCCTTACCTATGCTCCCACTTTCTCCATATTTCACACACCGCTTCCCCTTTGAGTTCTTCCCTACACATTGGATTGTGTTTCGTTTGGGATTGGGTGTCTGTTTGGTGGGTGATTGTTTGTGGTGTCTTGTGTTTGTTTGTCAGATCTTTCGTTTGAAGGAGAGATTGAGGTGTCGGTTTCGGTTTCGTCGGTTTCTCTTTTTTAGAGTTGCGAGGAAGTTTCAGGGGGTCGGTTGGGAGGGGCTGTTGACGAAGGGTTGAGGCGTTGATCACTAGTGAGAGTGGATGGTGAGGGTTGGATGGGGGAATGCCTCCGAGCCAGTAGCGAGTCTGGGAGCTGCTCGACATCCCCCCCCCAACCCCCCCTCACGGACTCTTTCGGGTTGTTCAGTGTCGTTCTCTTTTTGCTCCCCTGTTTCACTATCCTCCCCTTCCGTTTCCTCTCCTCTTTGGGCTCTGTTGCCCTCTTCTTGTTCTTCCTCTGCCTCCATGACAATCAGTTCATAATCCTCCTCCTCTGAACTGTCGTCTTGTTCTGTGTTGTTGTTTTCCCCCTCTCCTCCTTCGTTTTCCTCACCCTTTTCACCTCTTATCAGAGTCACCCCTTTATCCTTTTTCTTACGAAACTTACTACCTTTGCTTTGGGTTCTCTCTTGGGAGGGGCGGTGTTGTGGGGTTTATGGGTGCGACGAGAGCTGTTAGACTTAGCAAGCTTAGGGCAAAAGCGTTTAGTGTGTCCAGTCTCGCTGCAGTTATAACAAACTGCAGTGAGCCACCATTCGTTCCGTTCTGTCACTACATGCTTGCCCCCGTACTCACCTTTTTGTTTGTACTTGCTCTTCCCACTCTTCCTTCCCTCCTCTTCTTCCTCTCCTGCTAGCAATAAAGCTGCTCCTTCTCCATCTGCTTTACTACTACTCTTCCCTTTCTCATACTTCTTCTGTCTGTTGGTTGCCTCCCAAAGCACGTAAACCTCTCTAGCTGCCTCAACTATGTCGTTGTGCTTGGGTCGTACGTATACGGCTGGTGCCATGCGATAGTGATCAGCAAAGTATTTAGCACCATAGGCTGGGTGCGTACTCAGCTTCTCTAGCAACCGGTTTGTTGATTCGTCTTCTTCGAACTTCTCTAGATCTCCTCTTAGCTTTTCAAGCCATTCTTTCTTCAGTAGGTACCTGGTGAGCCAGGCGTCTACGTCTTCGTTCTTTCTAGGAGCTCTCTCTCTGAACTTCTTTTCCTCCAAATATCTTGCTGCTCCGGAAATTTGTCCGTATTTTTTCTTGACAATGCCGACTTTATCGAACGAATCTTGAGCATTACGGCTTCTGAGATATGCGACAACCTTATAGTTAGAGAATGCAGTGGTGATGAGTAGCTGAAATAATTTACATCGCTGCAAATATTTTTGCTCCCTCTTGTATGATCTCTTCGTCACACTGTGTATGCTTTTCACTGCTCTCGTTTGTGCTCGTCTCGCTCTTCTCTTCGCTTTTTCCTCCCATGCTACCTTCTGCTCATTGCTCCATTTCTTCTTTGGGTCTGATCGTCTTGTGCGCGATGATGTTGATGAGGATGATGCGTCTTTCTCTTTGTCTTCTTCCTCACTTTCTTCACTCACGTCTGGCAAATCTTCTTCAGTCGGTTCTCTTGGTTCATCTGCTTCCTCTGCTGCTCTCATACGACTTAAATCCCATCCGTATTTCCTCTTAGCAGCTACCTTATCGAGAAATGCGTCTTTAACCATGTCCCCGAGAATTATACTAATATCGTAAGCATATTCCTCTAGCTGATAGCAAAATCCTTGAAGATGTTCTGTGACACCGTCATAGACGGGTGCGTGAGATAAGAACTGTTTCCAGTTCGTGTATTGCTGTGATGAACCTATATCCCAACGGCTCATGACCGATGATTAGATATAAACCGGTCACTCACGGACCTTACCCTACCTTTCACTTGCGGTTTGCAGGGAGACTTCGTTAAAAGCCAGGTTGCCCACAGCCACTTTAATCCGAAGACATAAACGCAGAACTTAACTGCAAGAGAGCTAACTAGTCTAAGTGCGTGACTAGCCTTTGAAGCAACTGACGCTCAATAATATGGTCCGGTGCACAATGGTAAAACCGTAACATGCACCATTGACTTGGATTACCCATTACCGTTACTACTAATTATGACTTAGTCTTGAAAATGTTACCTCAAACACTCGGAAATCAATCATAATTACGGCTTAAACAGTACTCGAAGTTACCTGTCCAACGCGTTCCCAGTGATTCATTCTCGCCTAGGCTTCCCAAATCAATTTGGGATTTTCAAGTCTACCAACCCGACCGTGACACTATCCGTTTGGTGATTGTTAACTTGAAGACAAAGGAGTCTATCCGTTTGAGAACTGGAGACCTCACAATCTACGTTCTACACTTGATCGTACGTTGCACACAAGCCTGCCAAGAGTTCCGGCGAAATTATGTAAATAAACGAAGTGACCTCTCTACTATTTACTGGTATTTCACCTGCTCCCATACAGTCAGGACTCAAAGCAGCCATAGTGTTCTTATTAAGAGTTCGTTGTATCTGCCTACTTGAAGAGTTGTAATACAAACTCACAATTCCTCAGCTTAATGAATCTTGACCGGTTGTAGTTGCTCAGGATCGAACTAGGGCATCCCCCAGTAAGTCCCCCAGTATACCAGTTCAAATATTTACTTATTTAATGATACAACTTTGATCAACAGACACGATCCCGCCACAGACAAAAAAAAAAAAAAAAAAAAAAAAAAAAAAAAAAAAAAAACAGTAACGTTCGCACTCAGTGGTAATGATATGACTGATATAGGTAATACCTAAAAAGGTAGCCACCAGTACCAGAAATGTCACAATATGACTAGTAATTAGAATTAATATTAAGGGCCGCTATGACTAATTACTCTCTCACTTCCCAAGCTCCCCCTAATTAGGAATGAAGGCCCGCAATGAACAACATTAAAAACAATTGCTTGGATAAATAATAAGTAATACTGTCTCAAAACAGAAGATGACGATCCGCCACATATCCGACTTGCATCTCCGCGTCCCGCCGCGACTAAGTCAAGACTGCCACGCCAACTCTTTGACCTCCCCCGGACTTAATAACCGAATGTAGGTCGGACTGTCCCATAGAACTCCGTCTCCTAGTCGTTGCTCATTACCCGATTCCCGCTCGTAAAAATGTGCGGCCAGGCCCTTCCGGATTCAACAATGATTCAGGACCTTCGAAACCTGGGCCTTTTCCTTTACGCACTTTCTCTCCTTCCTCTTGCTCCATCTCATTCTCATCGGAGTCGGACGAGTCCAACAGCTGCTCGCAGAAACGCGTCGCCACCTTTATGTTAGTGACGAACTCTTCCTTCGTCAACCTTTTGAGCATGTAGGCCCTTCCTGGCCTCTCCTCCTCCTTCTCACTCTCACTGTCACTGTATGTGACCCCTGGTGACCTCTTTCCGGCACTCAGCCCATACCTCCTCTTGTCCAGCAAGCTCATCGCCTTACTTATGTCTTTCTTCTTCTTTTTCACTCCTTCTTCTCCCTCTGAGTCGCTAGAGCTTTCATCCTTCCCCTCTTCTTCTATCACCTCACAATTGGTCATAGGTTGGTCTCCCCCGCACTTCGCACACTTCTTCGTACATTCAGAAGCAACATGCCCTTTCTCTTGACAGTTAAAGCAAGTCTTCGTCTCTTCGTTCTTCTTTCTTCTCTTCCCTTCCTCTGTGTGCTTGAACTTGCACTTATCCCCATACTTACACCCCCCTGTCGTCTCAAAGACAAAACATTCCCCATGCATGACTCCCTCTATGTGCTTAAAGTTGCATGCCTTCCCTTTCAAGCACCCTCTCGCCCCCTGAAAGAACGCACACACCTTCTCAGTGCTTGCCTTTGCAGCATATGACCATTCTCTCCTTCTTTCTTCCTTCCTTCTCCCTTCCCTTCCCTCCTCTCCCTTTCCTTGGTCCTATCTATGTCTAGTGCTTTCTCTTGAACCTCCCCCCACCAGTGTTCAAAAGTCCACTTGTGTTGCTTGTTACTTACTGAAAGGGTGCTCAACCAGGTACTCCAATCTGTCCTCACGCTTTCAGAAGCATAGCAAGGGTCTTTCAAAGCTCTCGTTATGATTGTCTCGTATGTGATGTCATTGGTTCCATGCCCCTTCATCTCTAACTCCTCCACTAAACTCGCCAACTCATCAAACTGAGGTGCATAGTCCTCATTCTCCTCACCTTCCATTTATGCAACGCAGTCACCCTATCCTGCACATCCTCTGCACTCACCTCTCCAAATCTCTGCACCAATCTACCCCATATCTCATTCACATTTTGCCCAAAGTCAAGAGAATCATCCCTCACCAAGTCACTCACACTTCTCCTCGCCTTACCCTTCAATCTCCCATACACGAACAGAAACGCTCTCTTTCTTTGTTTCGTCACCTCTGCCTTCACACTCCTTTCATATCTATGAGCCATCTTATCGTTCTCCTCCCTAACTTCTCTTTCTTAGTGATAGCTCTCTCTTGGTCTGCCTTTTCTTCTTCAGTCTCAGCTGATTCTTGTGCTAAAGGTGAAGCTAACATACTCTCCCTCACCTCACTTACCTTCCTCAGTCTTTCCACAGCCTCTTTCAACCTCGTGCTCGCCCTCTTATCAGCAACGCTTGGTGTGCTTTGCTTCATGGTTAAAGGTGATCTCACTTCCGTTTCCTCCCTGTCTTTTCTAATCTGACACACCTCCCTCACACTCTCCTATTCTTCATTCTCGTTTTCTTTTTTCCTATCCCCACACAATTCCTCCCAAAGCCACATATACTTAGGGTATTACTGACGACCGTAACATTTCTCCAAGCGGCAAGTCGCCCAACTTTCAGCTTATTTTTTCTCAGTCAAAAAACACGGTTAGATACGACAAAGCTGAGCACAGGTTATGTATGTCATTTGATAGCTCTTGCCCTGAGCTTTCAACAATGGCTGGCTTTAGCTTGTCATAGAACTATGATTGGTGAAGCAACTCCTTCCCTCAAGTTAGATTGCAATGCTGACACATTGTCTTCATGCACCATGAGATAGTGTTCGTCAACAGGTTTGAGTGCTCCCTCCAAACCTTTCTCCCCCAGTCTCAATAACACAGCTCTCCTCCACTCTTTGAATTGTTTTTTCCCATCCGGCATAAGCCTCCTCATGGCTTTGCCCTTGAACTACGTTCGAGTCGAGTCCCCTCCGTTGCACAATTGTAAGTTGGTATCTTTCCTCTTCCAGCGGGAACGACATGTCCAAAGCAGTTGTCAGTGTCCCAGTCGCCTCCCCTTTTCCCTTTGTAGAGAGTCCTCAGTGCCGCAGTGGCCACCGACGTTATCCTCGATCCCTCCCTTTTCCCTTTTCCAGTCAATCCCTTTTCCCTAGCCCCAGATCGCACAGATGGCACCTAGATGGCGTAAATATTCGTTGTTGTGCACTCCCCCACAGGTGAGCAATATGCTTCACTGTTCTGTGCCACAAGATGTGGCACTACCTATCCAGCGGTTGCCCTTCTAGAAGATGATTACACTTTTCGCGCAGGTATTTTTTCAAGCAAAATACCAGCCCGAAAAGTGTCTTACAGACCAAAAATCACCATCATAAGAAATAATTAAGAAATCAAGAGGAAATCAAAAAGGAAGCAAACAGGAAGAATGAAGGAAGAAGATATGGTAGAAACAAGGAAATATGGAATGGAACAAAAACCACACACCACACAAAAAAAACACAATATCACCTACCAAAAATAACATACTGAAAATTTGGAAAAAAGAAAACAAATGACGACAGAACCAAGAACAGAATTTTTAACGGTAGCCATATCGGCCCACCAAAACGAGAAAGGCATTTCAAACCACTCACCAGGAAAATTAGAAATAGAACATCTAGAACATAATCCAATCGGTCCAAGTAAGGATGATATGGAATAACTAATAACAAAATGGAAATAAAAAAAAAGAAACCGACCACCTAAACCTTTTTTCCTGCGACAAAAATCGTCGGCACTCGCCAGAGTTCAGAAACCAAAAAAGGCAAGAAGTCGGAAACACCAAGGTAAGTCAAAATGAGCGAGAGTTTGATTAGTAAAGAAAATAGAACCATTGATGATTATGTTTTTATGTTTGAAACTTCTAAGCAAGGTAAAGATAAAATAAGAAAGATTATCTTTACAGCAGAAGAAAAAATAAATAAAATCAATAAAGAAATAGAACTACTAATAACAAAAAGAAATCAAGAGCGAGTAAAGTTGGAGGGTGCTAATAAAGTATTGAAAAAAATAGTTGATGAAGGAATTGATGTAGAAGAAGATAGGAGATTTGATTTGGAGAGAAAAAGTAAATTAATCAGAAAGGAGAAAGAATTGAAAATGTTTAAGATTTGGAAAAAAGATAACAGATATGAGTATGATGAAGTAGTGATGAATAAAATAAGAAAAGGAATAGATGAAGAAGGATTGACTTTTAATAAATCCTTTATTCGTTATTCAGATTATGACTTACATAAGTTAAATGAAAATGCTAATATGTATAAATGTATGAGAGAGAGTGAGAACAGTGGTCTAAACCACTAAGCCCCTTATCACATAGGGCTATATAAGTAGTGTGTGTATATTTATTCAAAAAAAAACCAAAACACCCAACTTACAAAGAAATTTATTCTTATGTTGTTTGTGTAGAATGGATGATTTAGCTTCTGCTTTGGAAGGTGTCCAGTTTGACCCCGCCCCTGTTCCTGTTCCTGCCGACCCTGTTCCAGCCGAGCCTAACCCAGCCGAGCCCGTTCCAGCAGAGCCCAACCCAGCCGACCCTGTTCCTGCCGACCCTGTTCCTGACGACCCTGTTCCAGCCCAAGCCGAGCTTGAAGACGACATCCCAAATGGGTGGAGAAAGTTTGGAGATGTTGGCGAGCTATTTGACCAAACTGATAATTCAAGGTTCGTCGGGCTTCCGAGAGAATTTCTTCGGGCGGATAAGAAGGTGAAATTTTGGGGAAGGAAGCCAGCCGTTTTTGCTGATGAGAAAGATTACTTTTTCGCGCACATTGAAAGAAATAGGCTGATTGAAAAACCAAAACACGAATTTCACTTTCTTGTTTCCGTTCGCGACCCTGATGAGTTGATTATTTTCAATTCAATCACGGCAATCAACAGAGTTTTGAAAGCTCGCGCATATCAAATCAACTGGATTATTCCTATCGGTCGTTATATTTAATTAAATGTTGCTAGGACCAGATACCGTTAAATATTCATCTCATTTAGAATATTTGACGCCATCTGGTTTCTCCATTACAAATCAAGTATTACTTTCGCTTTCTTTTCTCTTTTGCTCGTCCTGATATTCTCAGGTTGGATGTCTTCTCTCTTTAACTGTTCCTTAGTTTTCTTTTCTTTTGTTAAATCTTTAACTTGTTCGTTAATTTGTTTTTCTTCGTCCGCCGGTTTATCAAATTTGGTCTTTAATAGTTCCCTAGGACTGACCAACTCGTCTGAATTTAATATTAACTTGAAGCCCTTACGACCAACTACTGTAAATATCTGCTTACTGTATTGTCGGCCCCCCTTTGAAAATAAATTTCTTTTTAACTCCTTTCTCACTTTATCGCCCTTTTCATATTCGTCAATAAGACCGTCCCTTTGAATAAGTTGTTTATTCTTATTAAAACCCTTAAATACATCAATCGGCTTAGCTTGAATTGTTCTGTGAAACCTCATATTATAAGCATCTACCATATCATCAATCCAAGAAAGCCAGTCAAAATTACCATTAGTTTCAAATAGAATGTCAAGCCACCGCCTTATAGTTCTAATAACTCTATCCACAATCGCAAGAGCCCGGTGGTCTCCTATTTCAACCGTCCGATGTTCAATATTATTCTCTCTGAAATAATCTTTTACCATTCCTTTATATTCACTTCCACTGTCGGTTGTAATGCTTTCCGGTGTATATGGTATTGATTTTTAAGCCAAATAAACTTCCTTAGCCGTTTTATTTTTAAGTGGTTTAATTATTAAAAATCGGCTGTGAGTGTCAATCCAAAACAACATCCAAGCATAGCCTTTATTTCCTTTCTTGTCTTTAAGTTTTGACATATCCGCCAAATCTACAAATACTTGTTTAAGTGGTTTGTCCGCCCATATTGTATTCCATTTATCAGTCGGCAATCTTTTCTGGTAATGAATTTCAAGTGCTTGTTGCTCCTTTCTTTCATCTTCATCCTCCACAACTTCATTATTTCCTGTATGCTTATGGTCCATTGACCCGACTTTTTTGGTGAAGCTTTTTTTCAAAAAAGGTTCCTATATTAGAACTTTAAAAATATCTTTGAAACATCATTACTTTCTTTTTTTGACTTCTCTGGTTGTCCCGCATAAACATTAACATTAACTCGGCCAGTCTTCTTACCTTTACCTTTCTTAGGCTGTTCCTCTTCTTCACTTTCGCTCTCACTCTCACTCTCTTCTTCCACTTTCTTTTTCACCACTTTCTTCGCCTTCTTCTGTTTAGTCTTTAATTTCATACCCGCAACCCGTTGGGCAATTAGGTCAGCAAAGTCCTGTTCAACCTCTTCTTCCGAGCTACTTTCTTCACTTTTCTCGCCATCTCTTCCATCTATCATATCTTTCGCTAACTGTTTCTTAGCTGTGTGGTCCATCTTTTCATCATTGGTCATTTCTTTCACATTCTTCGCCTCTTCCTCCGCTAGTAATTCCCTGGCCCTCTCAATCTTTCTTTGCTTAGCCTTTTCCTTTCGCCTCGCATTCGCGATTTTAAGATTTTCTACCGAAGATTTACCCGGCATAACTGCTTGCTATGGGTTGCTATATTTTCCTAAATATAATATTTTAATTAAGATAATATATACAATGGGCAGTCAATACAAATCGCTCTTAGGCTTGTCTGAAATTGCGGTTGATAGTCTGGATATAGCCAACCTGGATTTAACGAACACAAACATAGTGGGCTTATATACAGATAGGGTGCCAGAAGATGCTGACCCCGTAAATCTTTATTTTACTAATAGCCGATTTGATGCGAGGTTGGCTTTAAAATCAACGACTGACTTAAAAGAAGGCACTAATCTATACTATACTGATGGTAGGTTTGATGCGCGACTAAACACTAAATCAACCACTAACTTAACCGAAGGAACTAACTTATACTACACCACAGCAAGGGCTAATACAGATTTTGACACAAGGATAGCAACTAAATCAATAGATGCTTTAAGTGATGTAATCATAACAACACCCGCCGATAACCAACTGCTCATTTACAGCACTGGGCAATGGCGAAATGTTGCTTCTCCTTTTCTTAGATTGGATGGCCTCACTATGATGTTTGGAAATTTAAATATGGGAGGTTTTAATGTAGTAAATGTCGGTAATGTTGATGGTATTGATGTTTCGGCTCTTGATAGTTCTGTGGTTAAACTAACAGGAGACCAGACTATAACAGGAAACAAAACATTTACTACTTATGTAGCCGTAAAAGACTCAAATCCATTAAACACTGGCAAGTTATTCTTCAATTACAACAATAATATGGGTTCTATTTATTCGTCGGAGGCAGGTGGAGCCACGGGCTATCCACTAACTATTGTAGGCTCGTCCATACTTTTTGCTCCAACAACAGGTGGTGGAATGACATTAACAAATAATGTTTTAAATTTTAACAGCTCAACAGCAATCAGCGGACTGCCCGCACCATTCTATGATGGCGATGCTTCAACAAAAGCATATACCGATACGAAACTGGCAAAGGACGGCACAACGGCTATGACGGGCAGTTTAAATATGGGAGGATTTTCAATAACAAATGTGAATTTGGTTGATGGTATTGATGTATCCACCCTTGATACCGCAGTCGTTAAACTAACAGGAGACCAAACCATAGCAGGAACCAAAACATTCAGCAATGTGGTAAATGCGAGTGCGGGGATTGATATGAAAAGCCAAAGCATAACAAATGTAAATCTTGTTGATGGTATTGATGTTTCTGCCCTTGATACTTCTGTCGTTAAACTAACAGGAGACCAAACCATAGCAGGGAATAAAAAATTTACTTCAACAATAGAAGTGCGGGGTGCTACTGGTCCAGCCGCTTTTGATGGTATCGGTATTGCCTTTGATACGGCGACAAATATAGGAGAGATTGTGGCACAAAAAATAGCAACCGCGGCCTATTATCCAATACAAATAACAGGGTCATATGTTGATTTATATGCGGGTGATAATGTAATCGCGACAGCAACGGGCACGACACTATCTTTAAACAACAGAAAAATTACAAATTTGGCCACACCAACAGCAACAACGGACGGGGCAAACAAAAGTTATGTGGATACATTAGACGGGCAAAATGTGAAACTAACAGGAAACCAAACCATAGCAGGAATTAAGACATATAGCAGTGGTCTTGAAATAACAGGAAATTCAACGAATGCGGCCACAAAAGGAACATTCGTGGTTTTCAATTCTACCAGTAATATCGGGTCAATTGCTAGTTTGGATATGAAAACAGCGACATATTACAACTTTGAAATTTCTGCGAAAAAAATAAGTTTTATTATTGACGGGACAATCGTCGGTTGGGTAAATGCTTCGGGGCTAGATTGTAATAGTAGCAAAATAGCCAACCTTGGAACTCCAACATTATCAACGGACGGAGCAACAAAAGGATATGCGGACACATTGGACGGGCAAAATGTAAAACTAACAGGCGACCAAACCATAACAGGAATTAAGATATTTAATGGAACAAGAAATGATGTAAAAGCACTGACCTTATTAAGCCAAGCCGATTTTAATAATGTGGATATCATTAATGGTGGAAATATAACATATAATGGGGCGAGGATATTAAACCAAAATGGAGGAGATATCTTTTTCAGTCAGACAACGGGTGATTATCAGTATTTCTTATTTACTCTAAATACTGCTTCAAGTGGAACCGCAGACCAACGAGGTTATGTATTTACGAATGTAGCGGCTGATGTAAAAGGAGCAGGACTTTATATTTCAAAACTTTTGGATAATAAAAGTGCTTCGTCAGACATTGTCCGTTTTAACAATGCTGGCGGTATGCGGTTTTATGGTGCTTTGGATATGAACTCAAACAATATAACAAATGGTGGAACAATAACGGGAACAACAATTACTTCAACCGCGGGGATATCAACAACAACAATAACAGCAAGCGACAAAATAACGACCGCATCAGGCAAACCAATAATCATAGGCAATACAACGAAAGGTGTAGGGGCGTCAGGTGGTTTAGAATTATACGGGACGGCTTCAAATATCGGAGGGGCACACTTACAAGCAATAACAACGGCAGATGCTTATCCAACATTCCAATTATTGAACTGGGCACACGACAATATAGGCGTAAGTTTTGATGCTTATTATGACGGCTCAAACTGGAAATCAAGTAATTCTGGCTCAAACTTTCAAATATACAAAAACTCAAACAAACTTGCTTTTAACTATAAATCAGGAATAACAGCAGGAAGCAATATAACTTGGTCTGAGGCTATGAATGTCAGCACAGCAGGCCTACTAACAGCAAATGCGGGGATAACATACACAGGCACATTAACCTCGGCAACGAATGCCAGTGGAGCGAAGATAGGAGTTCAGGGAGCAACAGACGGAACAAACGCAAAAGGAATATTTCTATGGGATACAACCAATACAAGTTGGGGGATTTATGCGGCATCTGGTGGGGCTCTAAATACTAGAAGTTTGGCAAATGGTTTAGCCGTTTCAGGAAATGATTTTAGTTCGTATAGTTTTCGGTTTAGGGTTGCTAATGATTCTACAATGGGTTTTGTGTGGGAGAATTCAGCAGAGCAATTGTTAATGTCGTTGAATGGGGCAAACGGGACATTATGGGCAAAAGGATTGATAACGGCAAGTGCGGGAATTACATATTCTGGGGTGCTAACAACGGCATCAGCATCAACCAATGGGGCAAAAATAGCAATTCAAGGACAAACAGACGGGACGAATGCGAGAGGAATATTTGTATGGGACATTGGAGATTCAAACTGGGGGATTTATATGAGCCAGTCTGGGAATAATAAATCACTGTCTGGAGGAACAGCACCAGCAGGAGGAGGAGGAGGATTAACTTCTTATGCTATTAGATTTAGAGTGAATGGTTCTTCAACGAGTGGGTTCATATGGGAGAATAATTCAAATACTGCTTTAATGTCATTAAGAGCGAGCGATGGGACTTTATGGGTATTAACTGGCCCCGTTCAAACATCAGACAGACGGCTTAAAAGCGATATAAAGGAATGTTTAGGCTTAGATTTTATCAATAAGTTAAATCCAGTCTGCTATCGTATGATTGACGATAACAAGAAACAGAGAGCGGGTTTAATAGCACAAGAGGTAGAAGACCTACTGACAGAAATGGATATGTTAGATTTCGCTGGATTTTCAAAAGAAAAAATTATGGTTCCCTGTCCAAAGCAAAGAGCTGAATGCGAATTGAAGGGTGTGAGTGTTAAGCCAGAAGATGTTAAATGTATTGATAGTGGTGATGTTGGTTATGGTATAGGTTATTCAGAGTTTATCGCCCCGTTAATTAAAGCCGTTCAACAATTATCAGAAAAAATAAATAATATAACTAATGATATAGCTGACTTAAAAAAACAATTAGCAGAAAACTGTAAGGACAAGCCCTTACAAACCCAATATAGTTTTTGAGATTGTAAGTGGTTTTTGTAAAAAAGCACTTACTATGCCGCCTAGATTACACCCTCCACCTCCACTCATTGATATGGCAGACGGCGAACTAACACCAGAGTTGAAGAACCGTGTTTTGGATATTTCGTTGAAGAATGAAGAAAAAAAAGTAGAGCACGAATTGGAAGACAACTGGAATTGCTGTTGTATAAAAAACAGGCCAACCGACAGCCGACTTATTAAATACTTATTTCAAATGGGTATCATTATCGCCATCATCACCCTTTGTATCGTGAGGTTATCTGAAAAGAACTTGCCGTGCGAAACAGCCAACACTTATGTAGGTATTTTAACACTATTAATAGGCATCTGCCTTCCTAGCCCTTCTAGCTCAAAGAAGTGAGCATTCATATATATAGACTTTATACCAAGAGCTATCACCAGCACAGATTAGCGGAATAGCTTCATCAAAACTAACACACCAATCGCTGAAAGGTTTATACACACATCCTTTTTGGATACACACACACAACTTTCATTTTTTTTAACACTGACACGTGAATAGAAATCACAAGCAGTCTGAGCAGAAATATTAATTAATAAAAAGTTTATGAAGATTAGTATAGAGGGCATTACAATGGCGGACTATAAATTCCAAAAGATTATTTTTCTGAGTAATGATTTTACGGGCGGTAGCAAGACATTTGACAAAACCATTAAATTGAACTTTACACCAACTAGAATGAATGTTAAGTATATCCACTATATGAATGATATGACCGAGACGAAAACAAAAATTCTTCATATGGACCGCATTGGAATTATTGGCACATTCGCTGATAGCAATGTCGCAAACATTTCCAATCTTAGCTACAACTTGGGTATTATTAATTGGACCGACGGGCAATACAGTTTTAGAGTGCTTAAAACGGACAATGGTAGCATTGAGACTGACCTGCTAGCTGGAAGAATTGTTATTTGTTTAGAATTTTTGGCTTGATATTTATATAACCGATGGAGAAAATAAATAATGTAAGGTTAGACCAGTCAAGCAAAACGGAGATGGCGACAAGTTGGCAAAAGGACATAAGTTATTTGATGAACCGTATGCCAATAT
>WBZZ01004234.1:40000-42500 GCA_019918135.1 Paulinella micropora | reverse complement strand
CCCTCAAATATGAATAATAATAATAATAATAGTGCTTCTCTGTCAATGGCTGATGCATTTCTGCACATGCGCCCTCCATCGTCTCACCCGTGAGGGGAGTACGAAGAATTGACGATAGGCTCTAATGACACCCCCGCAAGGGCAGTTCCAACACTTCCAGACGGACCGGTATGTTCAATGAAAATACTGGTCCAGACGGACCGGTATGTTCAATGAAAATACTGGTGGCACCGACGGGAATCGAACTGGCGACAGGGCCCAGATGGTAGAACTTGACCACTGGGCTATAGCGGTGTCCACAATAATAATAATAATAATAATAATAATAATAATAATAATAATAATAATGATAATAATAGTAATAATAATGATAATAATGATAATAATAATAATAATAATAACAATAATAATAATAATAATAATAGTAGTAGTAGTAGTAGTAGTAGTAGTAGTAGTAGTAGTAGTAGTAGTAGTAATAATAATAATAATAATAATAATAATAATAATAATAATAATAATAATAATAATAATAATAATACTATATCTGAGGCGTACTGATGCAGCTAATGGCATATCCTCAACGGACATAAGCCTCCAATACCCTTGTTCGAGGTCCTCCACCCCCCCGTGTCAGTCTCTCGCCTGATGATCGGGGCCACCGATGGAGCTCCTGAGGGCAAGACTGCACTAAGCCGAGGTTATTCCGCAGTCCCAGCAACCTCTTGCAAGACGTCACCGAATGTGCAAGTGCATACACCAAGCGCGGTTGCTAGAGCTGCCTCGAAACCCCACCCATAACAATCTGGTGTCTGCTGGGTCCTGGGCTATCAACCAGCATATGCGGAGTTTAAGATCTTTTACGCGCGCAACGACCCTCCTCCCCAGCATCTACCACCACAGGGTTATGAGTTGGCGTCACAGTTTAACGCCTTGAGGCCATTGGGCTGGAACTCTGTTTAGCAAGTGTGACTAGGTTTTTTCATCGGGATTTCCCTCAAATATGTCACAGTCAACACTCCAAGGCAGATTGATGCAGCTAATGGCATATCCTCAACGGACATAAGCCTCCAATACCCTTGTTCGAGGTCCTCCACCCCCCCGTGTCAGTCTCTCGCCTGATGATCGGGGCCACCGATGGAGCTCCTGAGGGCAAGACTGCACTAAGCCGAGGTTATTCCGCAGTCCCAGCAACCTCTTGCAAGACGTCACCGAATGTGCAAGTGCATACACCAAGCGCGGTTGCTAGAGCTGCCTCGAAACCCCACCCATAACAATCTGGTGTCTGCTGGGTCCTGGGCTATCAACCAGCATATGCGGAGTTTAAGATCTTTTACGCGCGCAACGACCCTCCTCCCCAGCATCTACCACCAAACGGTTATGAGTTGGCGTCACAGTTTAACGCCTTGAGGCCATTGGGCTGGAACTCTGTTTAGCAAGTGTGACTAGGTTTTTTCATCGGGATTTCCCTCAAATATGTCACAGTCAACACTCCAAGGCAGATTGATGCAGCTAATGGCATATCCTCAACGGACATAAGCCTCCAATACCCTTGTTCGAGGTCCTCCACCCCCCCCGTGTCAGTCTCTCGCCTGATGATCGGGGCCACCGATGGAGCTCCTGAGGGCAGGACTGCACTAAGCCGAGGTTATTCCGCAGTCCCAGCAACCTCTTGCAAGACGTCACCGAATGTGCAAGTGCATACACCAAGCGCGGTTGCTAGAGCTGCCTCGAAACCCCACCCATAACAATCTGGTGTCTGCTGGGTCCTGGGCTATCAACCAGCATATGCGGAGTTTAAGATCTTTTACGCGCGCAACGACCCTCCTCCCCAGCATCTACCACCAAACGGTTATGAGTTGGCGTCACAGTTTAACGCCTTGAGGCCATTGGGCTGGAACTCTGTTTAGCAAGTGTGACTAGGTTTTTTCATCGGGAATAATAATAATAATAATAATAATAATAATAATAATAATAATAATAATAATAATAATAAAATAATAATAATTAGGGGCTGCGCCAACACCTCAAAGGATGGTTTGCGGTGCGCTCCGCGCATCCCCCCCCCCCCCCCCCCCCCCCCCCCCGTGTCGATGATCAAAACCTGGATCTTGCAGAGATATTTACAATAATATTAATAAAACAGATGTGCTGCAGTAGAGACTGACGATGACTGCTCCGAGCCACTACGCAGTTGATTTGACATTTTCGGTCGGAGTCGTAAAATTTACCGTGACCGTACGCAACGGTCAACTGAACGTAATACATATGTAATTTTTACGCAAGCACTGTGTCGGCCGCCCCGCACAATACAAATGGCATTAAGTGTAGTTAGGCTTGTCGTTACCGTCCTTGACTCTTATGCTTGCTCTGCCCCTCTGAGTAGTACAGTTGATACGACTAAGTCACAGTGTTATAACAAGACACTTGGTCTTACCCTTACGAGCTCAAGGAAAAGCCTCGGCCCGGAGAATTTACATAATGAACGGCCCCGGGCCACAAC
>WBZZ01004234.1:25000-32500 GCA_019918135.1 Paulinella micropora | reverse complement strand
GTTCGGTACCGCGGATGCAAATACGCTTACTGGCACATACGGTCCTGCCAGATGCTCCAGAAGTGGGGCGTGGAGTTTTAAGGTTTCGGGAAAAGAATCCAAAGCTACGAAGAGGGAATACACTTGGAGTGAATGCAGAGCTTCGGCTTTTATCTCATGGCACAGCACAAAATTCCTGCAGACAGCCAAGAAGTAATCAGGAAGCTTCTACATGAGCTGCAAATCCCCATTGAACCGGAAGTGAAGTTTATCTAGGAGAGAGAGAGGGGGGGAGAGGGGGGGGGGGGGGAGAGAGAGAGAGAGAGAAAAAGAGAGGGGGGGGGGAGATGCAAGTTATTATTAATAATGCTAATTAATATTAATGATGATTATTAATATTAATAATAATTAATATTAATAATAGTCATCATTAATTATAGGATTCTGACGCAAACACTGTTTTAATGTTATTAACAATATTAATAAAATATTAATACTTGCCACTAGGCGGTTGAACACTGTTTTATTGATAATAATAATAATAATAACTAAAAAAAATTATATTTATGTAACTCTCGAATAGTTTGACGTATATAGAAAAGTTTGACGTATATAGAAAAGTTTGACGTATATAATAACAAGTTTGACGTCAAACTTTTTATATAGGTCAAACTTTTTTGTATAAGTCAAACTTTTTATATAGGTCAAACCTTATATAGGTGAAACTTTTAATACAAGTCAAACTTTTTATATACGTCTATCTATTTTTGTGGGCTAATTTGAATGTCGACAGTAACATGTACACAACACACCGTGGCACCTACTCCCTCTGTATGAAGTTCCGACTCTCCGAGCCCTCCGAGGCTATCAATCTTGTGCAATGTATCCTCTCCCTTAGTTATACTTTTTCAAAGAATAGGGTTTGTGGACTGGTCAAAATTGGCGTAAAAGAAAACAGGCATGGGACTCCACTTTTACCGGTTCGGTTATACAATAAAAGAATATATTTATTGATGCCTATCCTTTTACTCAACCAAATTCAACCACTCCGTTAGTAACCCAATTTTCTTTGCTGTTGTTGTATAGATAAGGATCAAAGATGGTGGAAAATGACGGTGGGAGACTAGCGGAGCCAAAAACAACCAACGCAAACACCAGCCAATTCCCGTGGTCCGGCCTAACGATAATATATTTCGGTCTAAAAAAGTGTAACGGCGGCCACTTCTAGTAATATTATCGTTACCTGGTTAAGAGGGTTATTAATATTAACTGCAGTGCCCGGGGCTCTTATTGTGTCTGTTTTGACACAGGGGTATATTAATGCAAGGGACAATTTTATTAATAATAGTATTTAGTCATACCGGCCCACCCCAAGGACAATTACCTATTTTACCTATATCACTCTAAGTGTAACGGTGAATTCAAAGCTTTGGCGGTTTGAGGTTGTGGCGCTTAGTGACGTGTTGGTATCGTCCATCTCTAAGTAAAAGTAAAGTAAGAACCCTCTTGTCCAGTGGGTTATGAGCCTTGGCAGCGCGTAACTCTGGCACTGCAAGTTGAAGGGCTGAAGGAAGAGCCAACCTGGGAGGCGACTGTCAAAAGGGTTGGTGCCACTCCAAAATTGGCACATTAAAAGGGAAACTTAGGCAGCCCTGAGTTTTGAACGCATTGTACCTGTCCCCGCTTTGGTTAGGTGAGTCACCGGCGTCGGGGCAAAGAGGCAAGAACATCAAGCACATCAAACACTGCCAACTGGTCTGCACAAAGGAAAACAGACAGTAAGACTCAGAGTAATGAGTTTTAGTACTCTCAGGGGCACGGACAAAAACAAAGTCAGTAGGACGGGAAAAGGACAATATGACGGGAGAACCCCGTTCAAGCAATTTCAGAGGAAAATAGTTTTGGCATTAGGTGCCAAGGGACTCAAGCGGGCACTCAAGACCCCAGAAGAACACATTAGGATAGTGCATGAGAGTAATGTAAGTGCTTTGCACAGCAAGGGGAAAACAGTTCCCACTTACATGTGGAGGTGGGGAGAGAGAGCAGGTAAACAGCCAGCAAGAGTCAGGAGGAAGAGGAAGCTGAGTTAGACTCAGAGTCAGGGTCAGACAAGGAAAACCTTACCTCTTATTTTACTGAGACAGAAAGGCAAAGTGGTCGGAAAAATTATTTCGTGAATGGGATTTGCTTTTTTTAGGGGGGGGGGGGGGGAAGGGGGAAGGGAGGGAGGGAAAAATTACAAAAAGGTTCATTTTTAGCTTCCCAAAGGCAGTTGTGTGATACTTCGTATTTCACAAACATAAAAATTGATAGGAATACGTTATGGAATTTGGTTTGTGTTGGGTTCACTAAAGAGTACAGAATTTTGAAAAGTCGGAGTAGACCCTACTCCGACCTTTTTTTTGTGTGCACATAATTAAAAGTATCTGAGAGGGGGGAAACCTTAATGAAAAGATCAACTAGGTCGCATCTGTTTGCGCTGCCGATTTCAGAAGAACTATCGGCAGCTCAAACAGACTGCACAGCAACAGTAATCTACGCCCAAGCGCACAAGTAACGCAGAAGCCTATCGTACAACCTGTGTAAGTCTTCGTATGTTTCCACGGGTTAGGTTAACGACCAGCTAGTATCATGACACGACGTGGAAACATACGAGGACTGCCAGTGGTACTTGTAATATCAGACTAGACCATCCGCCTCCGGGCGAGGTAGAAGTGTTAGACAAAATCAATTTATCCAACAATGCTACCTCTCCCGAGTAACGTTTTCATCAGGCGCAGAGTCTTTGCAATTCCAAGTCGCCAACAATCGCGCAACTTGGAATTGCAAATTCTCCAACAAGCAACAGTTCATCCTCAGAGAACCCAGCTTCTTGTAGCCTTTCATTCTTTCCCTGAGTACGATGATTGAAATATTTAAGGCAAGAAAAATTGTACTTGTGGGTGCACAATGGGGAAATCAATGGGAGACAAATGGTTGAGAAAATATTGACAGCTAGGTAGGGATTTTACCGCGCGGGCCTGGAGTGTGGTCTGGTTTTAACTGTAAAAGTGGTCACCAATTCTTGAGGCATGAGCTACCACGTCGACGGTGCTTTTGTCAGCGCTTCTGATCTTATTTCAGTGCTGGAGCAGAAGCGATGAAAAAACCAAAATAACGAACCAAGGAAGAAGGAACGAGAAGATCCCGTCCGAAGAAGCAAAGAAAAAATCAGGGTTCGACGTATCTGAATGCAGTGAGGTAATTTTGAATATTTACCTCACTGAATTTAGACCGAGAAAGAAGCAATTATTCCGTTGTACGTTCGAGCTCGCGTAAAAGCAGCCAATCACGCCACATCATCGTCGTTGTGCATTGGTAATTGTCTACCGCTGTCTGCAGGTGGTAGATAATTACCAAGACGCCAGTAACTGAGGAAACAGTCCATCCGCAGAGGACCAAGTTTCCTACTTTATTTTTTCGATGCAAAGCTTAAATGATTTCTATCACTGAAATTACACTTGTGGGCAGTAATTTCAGAGAGGTTAACCATATCCTTGCAAGTTATATTTTCAGGAGTAGGGTCTACTCCGACTTTTTTTTTGTGATCACTCACTCATTGCAGCCGGCTTACAATACCCAGTTTATGGACTCCCAGTCTAACTGATGAAAGAATCTCTAAAAAACATTCCCAGCTCTGGCGCGGCTTGCTGAATTTGTTACTCTCTGTCGTAATGTCGTTTTAACAAGTCAGGAGCTGATAACAATCTAACTCAAATTAGACAAAACACATCTTTCTAGAAACTAGATCAAACCTATTTCATTTCCAACACCTATATTGGGTATCCCATTTCAAAAGTAAAGCATTCAACATTACAATTTCCTTTTGTTGCTTTTTTTTTTGGGCGGTTCTTCTTCAGTGGAGGAGCCTTCATCGTCCGATTCAGATGAAGAGCTCGATTCGGAGCTCGAAGTTTGAGAGATCTGAGAAATGTTTTTCTTGACAGCATTGATCCTGCGCTGGTTTCTTGAGCGCGCGCGCTCAACAGCCTGAACGATGTCTAGGCCTGGAAGATTCAGGAGCCTAACGTCTGTCGTGATGAGTCTCACCACGGTGTCCCTTATTTTTTTGGTGTCTTTTGTCAGTATGTCGACCTCTTTTCCCCAGTGAACGATCAGTGGCGGGTTAAATTTACGACCTTGTACCAAGTTGGACCCATCCGCGGCGCAAAGGAAAAAGTTTTCGTTTGGCGTGATCTTGAATCGGACCTCAAGATTGGGATCCTTACCTTGTCTGCGCAACCTCTCCATGGCCTGCTGATCTTTTGCGGTGAGCTTTTCTTTTTTCTCAACGTACCTGCCCAAGAAGACGTTTTCTTCCTGCCCAAACCATCGCACCCTCATCCAGGTAGCATGCTTGTGCCGATCATTGAAGATCTTAACGACCTTGAACAGACAAACTGGCTGCCGTGCCGCTTCGTTTCCTTGGCCATAGCCAACACCATTTCGTGGGGCTGCAAGTAGCTCTTGCGTTTCTTGACTAGACTGCTTTTCAAATCGTCCTTCTTTTTCTCCTTGCCGTGTGTAGGTCGACCAGCGTCTGGAAAGGGAAGCTCGAAACGATCCAGCTCCTCGATATTTCCTTCGTGTGCGTTTTCCGCATTAAGCAGGTGAAAACCACCGCCAGGGCGAACATCCCTCGTGTCGACTGCCTGTGAAGGTCGATAATTTTGAGGGCGACCACGTTCGATGAAAAGATCCGTTTCGCGTCCTTCATTATCGTTACCAACCGGTTGCCTAAATCTGGAAGTCTGAGCATTATTTGTAGCTGTTGATTGCCGCTCGGTTTGCAACACAGTACCGGAGCCGAATCCTCCAGAAAAAGAATTTTCTGTCTGCGCTTGGTGCTGAACATTGTCAGGGCGAGGTTGTTGCTCTACATCTTCCCCAGATTCGACGTCCATGGCTTCAGGTTCTTGCGCAGATTCCTCCTGCTCGGGCTAAAAAGCAGATAAGGAACAGCATTTAGATTCAAAGTTTGTTTCACAAGTTTCAAATGTCGAAGTAGACCCTACTCCGACTTTTTTTTTTCTGTTATTGTTTCGATTTCAAGTTACACAGCAAAAGTAGTATGCAAAAACAGCACGGAACAAAACATAGCAAACTGAACAGCATGACTTGACCTCTTGTTTTCCTTCAGGGTCGTTGTCCCCAAGCAGTTGTTTGTAAAACACCCACGCGTCTTCACCGGTGGTGTCCTCGTCCAGGATTAAGTTGCGCGTGCAGACTCCATCTCCATGCAGCAGATATCTTTGCTTTGAGTGTATTGCGTTAGTTTTCCTGGTTCGATTGATTTTATTTTCTTCATCAGAAACCTTTTTACTGATGACGACGTCTCGTTGCGCCGATGTCCGCTCCAAGCACTCTTGACAGTCCTCCGACTGTTGCTTTAACTCTTTCGCACGAAACTTTCGCCAGTGGCGAAGTGTGTTTTCGGTCGGCTCACGACGCCAACCTCTTCGTGTTCCAGGCCCTTCCCGCCAATGCTCTGCAGCGGAAGTGTCGGAATCGAAATCCTCCTCTTGCAATTCATGTTTGAGATGTCTGGCAAGGCTGGAGATGACATTGTCAAGCTCCGTTATGGAAAACAGGGAAATGGCTGGAACAACGTAGAGTTGTCTGGGCAGCACGAGCTGAATGTTTTCTTGGGACGGTATCCAACATTCCATGCGCATCCATTCCTTGGTCTGTAGGCGCACCTGCCCTCGTTCATCGACACAGGTAACATCAAACAAGAACCCGTGGATATCGCGAGATCCATGAAAAATCGCTTTGTTGAAACGATCACCCACTTTGTAGAAGCGTTTGAAGTTGACAATCCAGTATCGCTTGAGCATAACAGCGTGGATGCAATCTTCAGGCAGAGCTCTCCGACAAGCTGCCGCCAGTTCAGGAAAAGTGTGCATAGGATTTCTTCCCAGGTATCTGGAGATCCAAGAAAACTTTTGGCCGACGTCGGCGTGGATATGGCCCGCGGCCAGAAAGCTGATTTCTACCTGCTTGAAAACCTCTGCTTGGACAAGAGAAGCCGCCCACGCGAAAAAAACGTGCGTTTTGTTGTCTAAGTTGGTGTTGTCCATCTGGATGAACAGGTATGGTGCAACTCGACCGTTCGTTTTTTTCAGGAAACGAAAGGAGTCCATCAAGCAAGTGATAGTCGTGTCGGCAGTGTGAGGTACATCTGCGGGTGCAACATAAATGCAGGATCCCACCCCGTGAACTAGCACACAGATGACTCGTGCTTGGGTAGTCTGGGCCTGTTGTTCGCGGTCCCTCTTTCTGTTGGCAAATGGAACGGCAGTTTTCGCTTGGTCCATACCATCGATCGCCATGCTGGCATAATCCATCCAGTGATGGGTCGCCTTCTTGACGTGGTCTGCGTAGACCTGCCTGTCCTGACGAATCTCTTGGAAATGTTCAGACCTGCGCCGACGAACCTCGAGAATCTCTTCTTTGGTTTGCGCCGCCAAAAGAAGATCCAAGGATTCATTGCAAAAACCACATTTTCCGATGGGAGCATGCTTCTTAATGCGGAGGTTCCAGAACTGCGATGGTTTGTGCTTGGTTCCTTTCCAAACCTTTCGGAACATGGATTCACTCTTCTTCCAGTCCACCCACGGATACTCGATTTCTCCCTGATGGATTGCACACCTCCAGTACTCTCTCTTGCTCTGGTACGGTAAGTACGTAAACTTAGACGCAGGGTCCTGCTCTCCAATTTCCTTCTATCAAAATGCACAAAAAATGTGAGAAATGCGAGATTATGTAAAAGGTTTGGAGCAATCACAGTGAGCATACATCGGAGTAGACTCTACTCTGACATTTTTTTTTGTGATGAATTATTTCTCGAACAATGAGCTTCATGATTACACACATTTAAGGTATTTAATAAGAAGCCTTCCTTCAAGCCGTCTCGATCACCTGCAACATCCGCCCGAAGAAGTCTTCGTTGGTTCGGGTTAGCGAGATGGATAGTATTACCCCAATACACATTCCATCGATGATGGGTTAAACCATAGATTCGACGGACGCAAGCTCTGCAAAACTGGAACTGGCAGACGAGTGCAGTTGTCAAGCCTCCTTGTACCTTGATGTTTCTATTACTGCGCATGAGTTCCAAAATAACTTCACTCTGCTGTACTCACTATAGGGACAGATACCAAAATAATTTCCGGGCAATGGAAATGATTTCCAGTGGTTGGAAATATTATTTCCAGGGTACAAAATAATTTCCAGTCTGTTAAATGGTTTCCAGTGGCTAGAAATTTTTTTGAACACTGGAAATTATTTTGTACCCTGAAAATAATATTTCCAGCCACTGGAAATAACTTCTGGGCACTGGAAATAATATTTCCAGATACTGGAAATATTTTCTAGTATTGAGAATATTTCCAGTGGCTGGAATTTTCTTTTTTTTTTCATAGCGGGAAATGTTTTTTTGCTGGAAATATTTCCATGTACTGGAAATATTTCTAGTCACTG
>WBZZ01004234.1:12500-20000 GCA_019918135.1 Paulinella micropora | reverse complement strand
TATCGAAGAGAAAGACGGGCTGCTGGAACTAGACGTGGAAGGAGCACTACTGATTGACAACCTGTGCCCCCTTGCTAGCATACGGCGCGCAGAAGAAGATACGATGCTTGCTGTAGATGAGCTATTTCCAGGCGCCGATGAAACATCGCGATTTTGAGGGTGCATGGAAAAGTCGAAAAGGTGTCAAATTGGAAAAAACATCCAAAACATGCTTTTTTCCGGGCTCACAGACAAAAATAACAGAATAGAGTCTACTCGGACGTTTTCAGCATTTTGGTGTTTGTAGGAAAACCAATTTATGACGATGACAAGAAAAGCCTCCTTTTTTGAAAATTTGATGTTTTGGAGGGAATTTCAAATCAAATGTTCGATTTAAAGGCACTTGCCACGTTCCTTTTGCTCAAATGCGGCAAAGGAGAAATAAGTGTAGGAAAATTGGTACTGAACGGTGCTCATGGCTAAAAAAATTCCGGCAGAGAAAAACGGAAAGCAAAAATGGTCCAATTTATCATTGCGCCATTTACAACGTTCAGGCCTAATTTTTTTTGGCACGCTCCGAATTTTACAGGTCGCGCGTCCCTTGGGTCATGTGATTCCTCAGATCTCGACTTGGGATCAAAGTCGAAAGTGCCTACTGAGCCGGGTACAGACCCTGCTCTTGACTGGCTCGCCACCGAACACCATTATCTTTTGGTATCAAGTGCAATTGCTTGAAGATGCCGAGAATGCGAGGTGGTAAAACAACTACTACTAAGGAGACCAGGACGAGACAACCTCCTGCCAACAGAGCAGTCGGAGGGCCGTTCGCGTACGAACGCGGTAATTTTTTTAACCTCGATTTACAAAAAAAAAGTCGGAGTAGGGTCTACTCCTATGTTTTTTTGATTTTTGTTTGTTCACAGGCAAACGAGTACAGCGTTCCATGCACAAAAGCCGAGATGACGATTGCTGTGCTTCCCTCGCAACCTCGCAGGGGCAAGGGAGGAGCTCCTGAAATGAGGTGGAACATCAAACCCTTGGAACAGGGTGCAGGGCAGGTCCAGTTGGACCCTGAAAAAGACATCCAGAAGATTCTTTTCGATCCAACTGAATTGGAGACCAAGATTTTTTGCAACAATTGCAAGCGGTACGTCATGTCTGTAATTTTGTATCAATCACTTCTCTTGGAAATTTACTGTTTCAGCAATTGTTTTTTGTGTGTTGTTTTTGAATTTTTTTTTTAATTTTAATCAAAATCCTCAATTTTTTTATTTTTGATAACTAGGTACTCCGTCCTGAGCTCAGATTTCATTCCTCCAACTCAAGGTTGGAGATCTTTACTTGTTCATGGTGTTCAGGAAGAGTGGCCCAAGGTACTTTTCAGCCTCTTTTTTATTAAAAAACCGTTACTTTTCCCATACAGCGTCCCATGTTTTTTATCGCAACCTATAATTTTGATGTCTGGACGGTCATATTTTCATGTTATGATAATGTATCCTGTCACACAATCTGAAAAAATAGGAGTCGACCCTACTCCGACTTTGTTTCTGTGATGACTGCTAAAATTTCGTTGTTGCTTTTAGTGTGATTTTGGTCCTTCAAGGAAAAAAAAAAGGAAATTTTGCGTATTCACAGAGCTTTGATTTTGTGTGCAGTTGTTCGCCAAGTGGTCCGCATTGAAACTTGCAAGCAAAGAGGAACTCCAAAATGTGGTCTTGGACGAGTCCAAGAAGGAATACTGCTTTTTCCTTATGCTTACCGCGCTCAATAGCAACCATTGGAATGCCAAAGTGAAAAAAGTGAAACAATCATGGTAGCTTTTCCTTTCCTTTTGTTGCGTTTCAAGCTTCTCTGATGTCTCGGCCGTTTTACACACAAAAAAAATCGGAGTAGACCCTACTCCTACAACTTATATTTGTTTGACAGGAGCAGGCCGGAAATTTGGACTCAATTGTTCAAAGAGCGGGCCTCATGGTTCCAGAGAGCCAACGTGGTAAGCATTCTTGCTGCCTGTTGCATTCAATGTAGTGATTCATTTTTCTTTAATTGTGTTGTTCTCAGATTCAAGCTCTGAAGTTTCTGCCTCGTCGACATCGTCGACGTCGTCTTCGTCTTCTCCATCGTCGTCGTCATCGTCTTCTTCACCACCAACGATCAACATCTCGCCTGGTGATATTACTCGATCTGGATCAGGATTAAAATCAGCAATCTTGGCAGCTCCCACAGCTCAGGTGTCAACTCCCAAGCCGGCACCAACCCTGAATTCTTCAACATCACCGCCCAATCCCTTGCTTGAAAAAAAGTCTCAAACCGACGTTGAAACTGTGGCTGTTCAACCTGAAAAGAAATCTGAGGACCCCCTTGCGCCCAAACCAGTTGCAAATCCGCAATCAAGATCAGAGGAAGCAAGGGAAGAGGTCATTTTAGTATCATCTGAGGAGAAGGAAGATGATGGGGAAGATGAGGAAGAAGATGAAGATCAAGAAAGTGAAGCCGACACCACTGAGTCAACCAAGTCCAAAGGATCTTCTTCTAGCAAGGGCAAGTCAAGCAAGCGAAAAAAAGGAAAAGAAGAAAAGGGTACAGAGGAAGCCGGCAATCCCAGGAAGAAACGCAAGAATGCTTCGAAGCCCAAAAGCACTGGTACCGCGAGGCTGAAATCCCAGGAAGCCAAGGATGAAACCAGGCAACAACAAGAAAGGGCTTCAGAAATCATGCAACAAAAAGCTTTGAAAAATCAACTGGTCAAGAAAGGCTTCTTATTGCTCGACGTTGAACAGCGCTCTTTGGAGATAAAAAGAGACCATTTGGTCGGGGTGAAAGAAATTTTTATTCCCCGCATGTACCGCGCGCCGGAACCATGGCAAATTCGTCCCTTCCTCAAAGATCACGCCAGTCTCTGTCTACCAAGTTGTCTGAGAATCGTTTCCCAGACCTGCCTGAACCATACCTTGTTCCAGTGAAGCTTACTGAACTTGGCAAGAAAAATGTGAGGAATTTGACTGAGAACTACATCGACCCTTTTTGGAATAACACTTTGAACTGGCAGCAATTCACCAGCAAGGAGCAGTTCGAAGCTGAGGCTCCCGGACTTTTTGGTGAGGGCAAGGTCAATCAAAACACCGAAATGCAGTGCCACCTTTTACATTCAGCCAGGAATTTCCCAGCAACAAGCACCAGGACATCTACTATCTTGTCATCGGTGGGAACCATGGTGTTGCTGCAGTGAAGATGTATCTGGAGAAATATGGACAAGGTGTTTGGCATCCAAACTTGCTGTTTGGTGCCAGCAAGCTGTATATCAACTTAACGTCTGACGAGATAGCGAGGGCCGTGGGGAAAATGAGCTCTGATTCTCAGGAAAACGTCTGGCAAACCGACGTATTTTCAAAGGTCACACCATTTCAATTTCAAACACAAAATGTCGGAGTAGGGTCTACTCGAGTAGGGTCTACTCAGACTTTTTTTTTTGTGAACACGTAATGTCGGAGTAGACCCTACTCCGACTTTTTGTTCGTGAACAAATTTTAACTGATTGATTTTTTATGAAGCAATTTTCGCTCATTGACCGTTTCACAGAAAAAAAAACGGAGTAGGGTCTACTCGATCATTATGTTTTTTGTTCCCGGCCCAGAAAAATTTTTCGACCGTAATTTTCCGATTTTTTCCAGACCCTACTCCTACGTATATATTTTCCCCCAAAATTTCGCCGTGTTTTTTCCAAAATAAAAATCAAAATTTTATTACTTTCTGTAGGTGCAGAAACTTCGGGAACTTTTCAATGTGTACATTCCCATGGATTGCGATAACACGGAGGATAAGGATAGCTTTCGCAAGTCACTGGTCAGTCCTCACGTGATGGAATATGGGAGGAACAACATCTTGCCTCAAGTTGATCGCTGGTCGATGATTCAAGACGCGGGAGTTGTTACTTATGCATGGGCCTGACGAGGAAAAGATTAATGATGCCAGGTTGACCAAAGCGGATCATCGTACCCCAGATCAGAAGAGGATCATGACCCAGTACAACCTTCTCACTAACAACTTCGATCTACTGCGCTGCGCTGCACTGCCCCAAAGGTTGTGGATCATGCTTGAACGATTTAACAACAAGGTTCGAAACTAATGGATGTATAGTCTTCCTGCGGTCAAGAATGCACGAAAGAAGATGGCAAAAACTGGAAGTGACGAAGACTTAAACGAAGCTCTTTCCAAGGTCGACTTTTCAAAGTACGACAACCCCGTATCCAAAAATTTCATCAAAAACATCAGGACTGGGGTCATGACACCCTCCTTGAGGAATGTTTCTCAAAAATTATGAACAACAATTGACTCCTTCTCAAGCAGCTACCTGGCTCAGCACCCAGAAGGATATCCTCACGTTGCGGACGTGTATCGCACATAATTTCGAAGCAACCGACAACACTATGGAATGCCTGCGTTCTGTCTTGGGACCGCAATTCACCGAGGAGTGGTTGCTTACCTTCGCCAGGAAAAAGCCCAAGTTTCTGGAAAAAATTATCGCAGACGAGAAGAAAAGAGTCAAGTTAGAAAAAAAAAGCACTCCTTGGCAAGCGAAAGCGCCAAGCCGAAGTTTCTGAGGCACCATACGCCCAGGAGGAGGAGGAAGATGAGGGCGGCGAACCTAAACTTGACCATGCTTTTTGGCAATCCTTATACAATAAGCTTGATCATGATATCAAAAACGTTCTCCGGCAATGGCACTTTCGACAATGCGAATCTCGAAAATCACGTCTCGCACGTGGCCTTAAAATGTTGGAAAGTCCGTCAGGAAGATGAAGATGCTGACGAAGAAGACGATGGCGATGATCATCAATACGATGTGGTCCTGTGCCCTCACGTTCTGTCTGTGCAAGGTTCTCGCTATGAATTTATCTACAATGCAGTCCTCAGTGCTTATGGCGAACATGCTAACCTCACTGTCTCGCCTACCTCGCTTCCTCTGACCACACTCTGTACAATGTGCTTGAACCACTGCAACGCGAGTCAAGTGCGCAGTATTACACCTGTGTCTCACACTTGATGAAATTCAACAGTACTCAGAGAAAGTGCAAAATTGTTTTCCGCTATGCCAACCTGAACGCGCCTTGGGGATGGGGAATGGCCGACTGGGACAAGGATCGCTGGACCAACATCGAATATGCACATTGCCTTCGCTAAGTAGTTGGTACTCAAAAATAAAAATATTTGTCCTTGTATAAAAATTTATTTATTGTTTTTGCAGACATCGCTTGCCCGGAGATGGACCCCCAAACCAACAAGCCATGTACCTTTCAGTTTTGTGTTGGTGTCCACGTTCCCCTGGAACAGATTTGGATCGTGCAAGACGCTGCCCACGGCGCCGGATACTACGACACTTTCATCATTAATGCTGTCAACTCCCGCTGGAGGCCTTCTCTTGAGCATCACACGTACAATAGGGTACCTTCAAAATTTTGAAAAGTTCGAGTAGACCCTACTCCGATATTTTTTTTGTGATGTTTGTTAGAGTATCGCCATCGTAGTTTGCGCCTACAACGAGAAATACGATGATTTTGGCAATGATGCTCGACTCGCCGAACGCGATCTACAACCCTCTGGCCCAAGTGGTGTTGGTGCGCCTGATGACGAACTTGACTTGTTCCTTGAAGATACAATTCCCTCGGATCATCAGTTCTTTGGCAACGTCATAGTCTATCAGCACGATGGGCCAAAGTTTACTATTCCTCAGTCAGATGGCCATGGTAACTTCAAGCAAGTGGTTGTTAATCCTTTTTCTGAATCAGTCAAGCTTAACCAAGGTAACATTAGTTATTTTGCTTCACATCAGATTGCTTTGTTTTCATCATGTCTATTTTTTTAATTAATGCATGCTTGTGTTAGCGTTGATTCATTTGCTTGGGGGTAACGTCGACACGAACATGGTCTTGGATTTATGCTCCGGCAGTGGTTCTGGTGCCATTGCCGCTTTGAGTCAGGATTATTTTGATCTTTCTCTCGACCTTGATGTCAAGATTGAGTTTTCTAATCGCGTCTTCGATTTTATTTCCAAGCACAGAAAGGTCATCATGGATTCTGCCAAGCCGACAGCTCAACGAAAAGCACCGCTTCCACTCAACGAAATCCCATACCAATACGGGACAACAGATGACCTCGCGGAATCCTTCCATTATTTTGCCAAGGGTGGAAGAGTTGGAGGAAGATCAGGTTTGACCCACACGTACTGTGTTGTTCTAGTCTTATTTATCTGTTTGTTTTGTCATGTACAGAAACGTCAGCAAACTGGGCCAACCGATGAAGAACGCATCAGGATCTTACATCACACTTTCGACAAAAGCTCCAAACTTTGATGGGCTTTACCTACAGAGCAAATCTCTTCAAAGCGAGATTTCCACTGACACCTCGGCTCTGTAAGTTCTACCGTGTCTTTAAAGGTTTTTTTCTCGCTGAAACATGTTTGATTGATGCAGGGATGACAAGAAGATGGACATAGCAAAAACTTTGGGTTTGGGAGAGGCCGCTTTTGAGAAGTTGGCTGCTATGTTTCCTTTACCCTTGGCTAGTGATCCTCGGTCTGCTTCGGTTCCTGCGGGCAGTGATGCATCTGCCGTGGGCGAGGCTTTAGCCGCAGCTCCGATCAATGAAGCGGAAGCATCGCTGCAGCAGCGTGAGAATGTTTCTGCTTCTTCAACAGTTCGGGTAGGTGAAGAGCAAGTCTCTGAAACACCTGCGTCCAGCAGCAGTTCTGGCGGCGCTGTTGCGGGGTCGACTGCAAGTGTCTCACCTACTTCACGTAGCGTGATGCCAGAACAGCCACAGCAGCAGCAGGATCAGCAACCGCAGGATCAGCAACAGCAGCAGCAGCAGCAGTTGCCTGCTGCCTCAGCAACTGTCGCTCAGCAAAGCGATCAAGCTCAAGCGGCCAAAGGTAGCTGAATGATTTCTTTTCGCAAGTCTCACCGTCACGTTTTGGGACAGGCCCAAGCCTAACTTTCCATGAACAAATTTATGATCCCAGGTGCTATTTAGTTCTGCTGCTGATATGTCTTATGCCGCTCTCAGAAACGGCAAGTTGAGGTCTGCTCCCTCTTCTCCGCAGAGACCTGCAGATTATCCCGCAGGACCTCTCCCATCTTTATCTAACCTCAGTCAGGAAAATGATTACTTGTTGGATGATGCCAAAAACAATAAGTAGTATTGGATTGTCTATAATTTTGGACAGTCTTGTTTTTTTCCTTTGATAAGGCTGCGAGTAATTTACTACATGGTAGGTCTCTGTTTTAATTAACGGTATTTTGCTATTTAAAGAAAGTTGCTAGTTTCTTGATTGTTCGTTGTTCATGTTGAGACTTCAGCCGGGTTAGATTTGAATCACCCTTGTATTTACTGGAGGTAAGTTATCAGGAGTAGAGTCTACTCCGATATTTTTTTTGTGAAGACATGCTTGCATAATTGCTGCCATCAATAATCATAGCTTTTTGCTTGCTGTTCTTGTACATTTCTGTATTATAACTATCATTA
>WBZZ01004233.1:0-39164 GCA_019918135.1 Paulinella micropora | reverse complement strand
CAATGGAAATAAAGGCCTTGGAGGAGGGGAAGGCAGAGATGGAAAAAAGCATTAAGGCAGCAGGAGAAACTCATCCTGTGATTGATGAGTTAGAGAAGACCGACAGAGTTCTGACCAAGATCAGACTGTTGATGGGTGCGTTACTGCACAAGGAGGCATGGAAGAGATGGATTCCTACCAAGGATCACTCTGTCCTTAAATCACTTAGTAACGCACCACCGGTCGCCAACAAAGCAGGTGTTGACCAATATGTGGAGAAATATAATTTTCTCAGATCTGCTTCTGAATTGGTGGCCTTTATCACTCATGCTCAAAAGCTGGTGATATCTGAGAAGAAGAAGGCGAAAGAGAATGAGGAGTTCGAGAAGACGATGAGACTGGAAAGAATGAAAGCAAAAGTGAGTGGTGCAAAGACACACCCTCCGACATATTTGACCCCACCAGCTCCTGCCCCACCAGCCCCTGCACCCTCGGGTTCAACTACGGTGGTGGTCACAAACACGGAGAAGAAGGACAAACAGAACATCATAAATGCCTTCAAGGGGAAGAAAGGAGGAGTGGCAAGTCTCATGCTATATGCCAAGACGAGCTCAGACAAAGACTCTGATGCTTCGCTTTTGAGCAAGCTCAAAGAGATCAATGCCTGCATGAAGGCTTTTCCTTGCGACGAAACGCAGGAATACGAGGCCCTTGTTACTGTTTTTGACCAATCTCTAGTCTCGGAGGGATTTGATCTGACACAGTACAAGTTTTTGAGAAAGAAGGAGGAGATTAAGAGAAACAATGCAACAGGCCTAGACGCTCAGTGTGAACTGGCGGTGGCCACACTCATTTCATATTTTCAATCTCATGGATACCAGCATCTCTGCACGGGTACTCTCATAGGACTTGAAATCTTTGAGACAGTGGCGATGAGTTTGAGGAGTGCTGTTGGCTTGGCGGCGACCCTTACGGAGGTAGTTTCCTCCTATGGGCTATTCTATGGCCGCAAGTCGATCATCCTCTATTTCTTTTCGGCGTTACACACAGTTAACCCGAGTAAGCTTACTCAGCTCATACAACAATGCTCGACGTTTAGCTCAGTGAAGTCCAAGAACTTCCTCGAGACACACGTGTTCGAAAATACGGTTCAAAGCGTTGCTCCGTCAGCACTGTTTCAAGAAGTGATGAGTGCATGCTCAAACATGGACTCGCTCACGGAGGCACATACGGCACAGGCAGGCGGTGTACCTGTTGGCGCACAAGCCACGTACACAAACAGAGTTGCCGGTTGGAAGAGACAGAGAGAGCCAGACTTGAAGACCGCATGTTGGAGGTGGTTCGCGGGCTTGCAGTGTAAGGCACAGATGGAGAACAGAGACTGCTCTTTCAATCATGATAGGCAGAACCCAACAGCAAGGGCAAATTTTCTGAGCAGGACGGAAGGCAAGGAACCGGGCCTTTTCAATATGCTTCAGATTGCCGCTGTGAACGAAGGTTGGTATGCCAATATGTGTGATGATGAGGAGTTACGAGAGGCAATCATTACCTACATGAAGAGGATGAAGGAGAAGAAGGAGGAAAGGGAGAGACAAAAGAACTTAAAGGCCTCTCAAAGAGGACGAGAAGGAGGAGCAGGAGCAGGAGGACGAGGAGGAGGAGGAGAAGGACGAGGACGAGGAACATGGAGAAGAGCCTCGAGGTGGCAGGGAACCCCTCAGAGAGGAAGAGGAGGAGGTCGGGGATATACCCCTTATGGAAGGAGAGCTGTTCGAGCTCCAGCCCCCCCACCCAGAGGAGGAGGAGGCTCGTGGGCAAGCTCCAACCCAAATTTCGGTCGAGCTCAGGCCTGCAACACTGCCTCGGAGACCGATACGTCATCCTACCCGGACACTACTCAAGGTAATCGTTTCGAGGTGGTGGAATGACTGGAGGGGGAAGAAGAGAGGAAGGAGAAGACTGTGAAGTTTAACCCTAAAGTCACAGTGCTTTCTAATGCTGTTGTGCAGACTGGGCCAACGCTTCCTCTATGTGAAAACAAAGATGTGGGTACACAGAGACTGCAGCCCCAAGGTAGTCTCATACCCGTTCATACAGCACGGTTACCAATGATAACTGATGCAAATAGGAAGGCGAGACTTGCGATGGAGGCGAGGAGGCCAATGACAAACGTATCGCCTCGGCCAAGCAAACAACCACGAACAGACTCAATGTCCACGGTCGCGGCGGGTGGCGAGCAAAAAGACAATGTGTGTACTCAAGTACCACAAGACAATGTCGCTCAAATAGTAAACGCACCAGTACCGCAGAATAATAAAAATGTTAATGAGGTGAAGCAGGAGGAGAAGAAGGAGGAGTTGAAAAACTTGGAGACAAGACTCCAAAATTTGGAACGTAAAGTTCTTGTTCTCGCAGCCAATATACACAGGCCCGATGCTCTGTGTTATACGGAACTTTATTGTGAAACATTGAAGACAATATTAAAAGTTGGTAATGATACGATGGCGAATATTAATATTGTCGGCAGGAAGTTTTTAAATCGATACCGGGACTGGGTGGACGGAAATATGAAAAAGTCAACGGGCACTCTCAAAGGAGTGAGCAGCCGGACGGATATCACGAGAATCATCACACTGACCTTTAAATTGAAATCCGCACGAGTATACCGTATGGACCTCTATGTCGTCCCCGGTTACCACGGGTCAATATTACTATCGTATGACCAATTGGCTACGATGGGGGCTGTGATTGATTGCGCCGCACGGCGAGTGATATATGGAGTAAAAAGAGGAGAAGAGAACGATATTGATCCCTTCAACGCTACTGACTCTTATGAGGCTTATGAGCTGAGTCTAGCGACGGATCACAAAAAGATGGCCATCGCACATGAGGCACTTGAGGTGTACGTTCACCCCCATGTCGTAAGACCGGATGAACTGTCCTGGACCGACAATTGGGAATCCCAAGTGTGCACTGTCACAGTTCCGACATGCCATTGGGACAAAAAGTCTATTGATGACTTAATCGAGAAGCGAAAGGAGATTATATGTGTCGCACAAAGAAGCCCGTCGTTGGCGAGATTCGCGGAAGGAGTAGGAACAGATGTCCATATTACTAACGGATACTGTTTCCATGCGAAAGTAGGAGAAGAAAAAAGGGAGGCGTTTGTACCAAGGAGAACGGGGCGAATCCCGGATACTCCACCAGAAACTATTAAAAGTTTTATTACTGATTTCTGGGGTGACGAGCCCACGTGGCCGCGTTCACTGTCTGAAATGAAGAAATGCTTACGGACTTTATTCGAAAATAATAAGCCGTATACTATTATCCTGCCATATAATGAGAAGGCGATATGGGCGCAGGAAATAAGGGACCGGCTTATTGATCATCCTATACCGGTACCCTCTCGCAAGCAACAGCTAGTGGTGGCTTGTCGTATGGGAACTCGTGAGCAGAGCAGTGCATACAAGCGGAAGCTCAGAGACCTCGACAAGTTGAAATTGATACCGCAAGCATTCACATGCTTTGATGGTTTTTACACCCGTAAAGCTCCTTTGCAATACGCGAGACTCATTGACATGCTGGTGGAGCTCGGTAAAGATGATGAGCCGGACACGGTCACGTATGAAAAGACGGGCCTAGATGATGTTTCGGAAGAGGACTTAGGCTTGGAGGAGGACAGAGAACCCCTCAAGCAGCATAAGCAGATGTCTGATGAAGATTTTCAAGAGGCGGCACGGAAAATATTGGAAGAAGGAGTAGGCACGGAGAAGGAGAAGGAGCTTTTAAAAGCCAAATTAGAGGCGAACAAGGAAATTTTTGACCCTCCACATGCAGGTGGTGTCAAGCCTGAAGATTTCACTGCGGTTATTTAAAAAATACCGGGTGCGGAGCCGTCACCGGCACCACGAAGGGCGAATTTGAGTATACATGAGGCGAAGATAGCGGAGGAGCTAGCAAGACAGCTGCTCAATGAGGACTTTATTGAGAGATCAACATCCTCAATAGTCTCACAACCGAGAATAGTGCCGAAGCCAGGAGGAGAATGGCGCCTGACAGTTAACTATGCTCGTGTTAACAAGGTGCTGGAGGAAGAGAGAAATCCTCTCCCGACATTAGAAGAAGGAAGGAGAGTACTGCGGAATGCAAAATTCTATTCGGTCATTGACCTTAAGAATGGCTTCTGGCAGATACCACTGGAGGAAAAGTCCAGATGGCTGACGGCGTTTGTGGTGGGTATGGGAATATACCAATGGAAAGTGCTTCCGATGGGCCTCAAGCAAGCCCCAGGACTTTTCCAGAAGGCGATGCAGAAGATGTTGAGCAGTCAGTACGATGATTTGTCTGACGGTGGCTTTATGAGAAGGCGGGGACAGAAGGCGGGAGAATATGCATTTTGCTATATCGATGACATTATCGTATACTCTAACACAATGGAGGAGCATATCGATCATTTGTCCGATATATTCAGGCGCATCGGAGCTTTTGGCCTAAAGTGCAATCTAAAGAAGTGTCAACTTGCCAAGACGAGTGTGACATACTTAGGGTACGAGATCTCCCATAATCGAGTCTCGATATCCAAAGAGAAGAGGGAGGAGATTATGAATCGACCGATACCGAAGAACCGCACTGAATTGCACTCATTCCTTGCGATGGCGCAATACTATAGCCAGTTTATACCCGATTGGGGTGCAACACTGGCTAAGTTGGAGAAAATGATAGATTTTGGAGAATTTGAGAAGTGGGACGAAGAGGCTTTGCAAGCGTTTCATGCGCTCAAAGATCTCATTTACAAAGACCCGAAAGACGGAGGACTGGTGTTAACGATGCCCGACTTTACGAAACAATTCGTAGTCGATACAGACGCATCTAAGTTTGCGATTGGGGCTGTATTACAACAAGAGGATGAGGAGAAGAAATTACGCCCAATCATGTTTATTAGTAGGAAGTTGTGTGCGGCGGAGAGAAACTATTGCACAAGGCAAAGAGAGGCGTTGGCGGTAGTATGGGCCCTCAAGAGGCTCAGAGAGTATTTGTGGGGAGGACCTCAATTTACTGTCAGAACTGATCATCATAACCTGTTATGGTTGATGAATCATGAACAGACGGGACGGCTGGCGCGGTGGCAAGCGTTCTTGTCTTGTTTCGATTTTACAATGGTCCATCTACCGGGAAAGCGAAATGTGGTCGCTGATAGCCTCTCTAGGCTAGAGTTTAACTCAGAAGTATCGGCGTTGGTGTCCACGGTGGAGATGGAAGACTTGTCCACTGACAAGGTGTATGAGGTCAGCCACATTGAGGCGATGGAGATGGCGAGTGGAGTCCGATATGACCGCACAGGTCTACGGTACAGTCCACAAGGCCCGGATCACGGGTCATGTTGTGAGCTACATACCCAGGAGGACGCTGAGTGGTCCTATGAGGTATATGAGAATGCGAAGGCGAACATAAGAGAGGAAGAGGAGACGCAGGAAGTTTATGCGGAGCCTCCTCAAGAGCGGAGAAGTGACCTAGACGATGACCCGGAAAGAATTGGGGTACGGCTAGAAGATGGTACTATCCATATAGCCTCGCCTACCGCATGGAGGCAACAGCAGGCTCAAGATCCGGAGTTTAAAGAACTGATACAGTTATATCAGAACCCGGATGAGCTACGGATGACGAAAGCGATCAAAGATCAGATGAAGGAGATGGGATGGAGAGATGGTCTACTGTGGTACAAGGGCCTTCACGGTCGCTATGCGTCACAGCCGGACAAATGGACCCTTTGGGTACCGGAGAGTCTGAGACGATTTATATTTGTCGCAGCCCACAATTGCCCACTTTTGGCGCATCCGGGTCGACAACGAACTCATATGTTCGTAGCGAGGCGATTCTGGTGGAAGAAGATGAAGGAGGAGATAGATCAGGCGGTGGATGCATGCATCCCGTGCAAGATAAACAAAACACCACTGAAGGCAAATTTCGGCCTGATTGGCGAATTTCCTCTTCATGCGGGGATGTTTGAGTTTATACACATTGATCATGTGGGACCTTTCCCAGAATCGAAGGATGGTTACAAATACCTCCTTACGGCTATTGACAGAGCCACCGACTATGTGTGGATCATCCCTGTCAAAGACGTTACCGGCAAGACGACGGCCGAGGCGCTGATCGATAGGATCATCTCACAGATCGGAGTACCAAGAAATGTTCTGATCGAGGCTCGGACTTTAATAACGAGGTCATCGACAAACTATCTAAGTATTACGGGATGAAATGGCAATATGTTACTGCCTATAACCCGCGAGAAAATGGGAAAATCGAGCGGGTACACAGACCCCTCAAAGCCTCGCTAAAGATGTATTGCACGAAGAAGGAGAATCAAAGAGCATGGGTCGAGGCAGCACCATCATTTGCGTTTGCAATGAACTGTCTACCCTCTACGGCGTTAGGAGGCTCGAAGAGCTCAATCTCGCCATATCAGTTAGTATATGGGCGTGAGCCTGATATCCCGACTTCGCTCCTTCACCCAAAAGACACTTGGGCGGATGCGGATGAGTTGTTTGGGATGAGACTTAGAGTGAAGATGGAGGCGGAACAAATAGTCAGGGCGCATAGAGAGGGCTGGTCGGGGAGTGCGCGTTCCGGGTCCAGGAGGCGGTGCGCGACTGGCAGGCCGCGCACGCGCGGGCGCACGGCGTGCGGCCCTTCGCGGACTGCCCCCCCGAGGAGGACGAGGACGAGGCGAACGGGCCGGCGGCTTCGGCCGGCGCGGCGCGCCTGCAGGAGGTGCGGGCGACGCTGGACCTCTTCCTGACCGAGGGCGAGCCCCGTTCGCTGGACCAGAAGAGGTTCCACGACGCGATGCTCGTGTCGTGCGCGGAGCTGATCTTGGGCAAGATCGAGATCCAGCGCGAGCGGCCGGGCCTGCTGGAGCAGCTCGGGCGCACCACGTACCCGTTCGGCACGCTGATCCTGTGCCCCTGCCGCTGGGGCAAGTCCACCAGCGTGGCTTGCTTCTGTGCCGCGCTGCTGTACCTGTGCGGGCGGGTGAGGCTGCTCATCCTGGCCACGCAGATCAAGTCGGCGGCCCTGCTGATGAAGTCGGCCCTGGTGTACTTCATGCAGCTGCCCGGCGCGGGTGAGCGCATCATCGAGAACAACGCGTTCCGGCTCGTGGTGCAGGGCCGCGGGGTGCGCGGCTCGCGGGCGCAGGCGCTGCGCACCGGCAGCGTCAACAGCATCACCGCCTGTGCGCCAACCGAGTCCAGCGTGCGCGGCGAGAGCGCCAACCTGATCCTGGTGGACGAGGCCGCCTTTGTCAGCCCGCACATCATGGCGGTGCTGGCCCCGCTCCTCACCGTGGCGGGGACCAGCATTATCTGCATCTCCACCCCGGCCGGCTCGGAGAACTGGTACACCCGGCTCTTTCTGCCGCCCGCCGGCCCCGACGGCCCCCCGGCCGAGGACATGTTCCTGCGCTTCCACGTGGACCTCTTGTGCCAGGCGTGCCGGCAGAGCGGCGTCGCGCCCGAGAAGTGCCAGCACAACGCCCACCTGGCGCCCGCCTGGCTGCCGACGTCGAGCCAGCAGCGCGCGGGCGCGTTCATGCCGGGTGGCTCACTCTTTGCGCAGGAGCTGCTGGGCAACATCGTCACGGGGGGGGCGGGCCTCCTGGACTCCGCCGCCGTGGCGTGCCTGCTGCGGCCCCTGCTGGCGGCCGAGGACGCGCACGCGCGCGCGGTGGCGGCGCTGGGCGTGGCGTACGGGCCCGCGGCCAAGCTCGGGCGCCTGGCGCGGGCCCGGGAGGCGGCCCAGCAGGCCCTGCTGCAGGCGGGCGAGCGCCTCGAGCCCCGCGGCCGGCCGGTGGCGTACAGCCTGATCGACCCGGCGGGGAACGGGGCGTCCGAGTTTGCCATCGTGACGGCGGCGCCGCACCCCGAGCGGCCGGGCACGCTGGTCCTGGTGGGCGTGGCCTGCATCAGCGGCCGCCGCGAGGGCGGGCCGGAGGCGGAATTCGCGCACTACTGGCGGGCGCTGTCCCTGCACCCCGCGCTGCGCGAGGCACACTTTGTGGTGGGCGTCGAGTCCAACTTTGGCGGCTCGCACTTTGTGCAGCTCTTGCTGGAGCAGTGGGTGGCGCCGCACCTGCCGAGCTGGGAGCAATGGCTGGAGCCCGTGGCCGTCACGGCCAAGCCGGCGGCCGCGCCGGCCAACGGACTGATTACTACGCAGCACGCCAAGAACACGGGGGCCCACCTGCTGTGCGAGCGCCTGAAGCGGGGCACGCTGGCGCTAGCCAGAGGATGCCTGGCGCCGGTACCCGCGTGGCACCGGTAGGCCGGGACCAGCGGCTGCCCCGCTGTGGGTGCGGCTGCTCCTGGACGCCAGGTACCTGCGCTGCCTGGGGCTGGGCTACCGGCTCGACCTCAAGACTACGCCGGAAGACACAGGTACGGGCAGCAGCGGCGGGGGCCGGGGGCCCGGCCCTGCGCCAGAGAAACCGCTGGCAGCGGCGCGTGGCGGGCCGGGGGCCGGTGGGCGGGAGCGCGGGGTGGAGCGCGGGGCACTCCGGGCGGCGGTGGGCGGGTCGGGCGGGAGCGAGGGGTGGAAGCCGCGCGGGGGGCCCCGGGCAGCGGCGGGACGGCGTCGCCGGAGCGGCGTGGCCGCGGGGGCGGTCAGGCCCCGCGCCGGCGGGACGGCGGAGCTAGCGTGGCCCTGGTGCGTCCGGCGGACCTGGCAGGCCTATGAGCTCGCCGTCTCGTTGACCAATGCAGCGGTGTGCGTCGGCGTCGTGGCGGTTGTCGTGGTTGTGTACAGGAACTGCCCCGAGCCCGGCTGGGTGTCCTCCGTGACAACTTACCTCCGGTCACTGGCGTCCCCTAGCGAGCCTGCTTACGACCAAGTGCCGCTGTCCTTCGGCAGTCAATCATACTACGGCCCGGGAGAGGAGGCGGTACGTTCGGCAGGAGGATACCTAGACTTGGCAGGCAAACGAATCGCTAGCAATGCCACCGCTAGTGTGTTGGGCACGGCCGTCAGCCTTATTAGCCAGGAGCGGGATCGCGCCTGGCTGGCCAAGTGGCTAGGCAGCCGCCCGTGGAGCCAGGACATACAGGCTGCTCTAGACTACCTGGGGGCCAGCGCCGAGCCCGCGGACCAGGCCGTCGCGTTACTCAGGCGCCTGACTGACCTGGTCACCACCGGCTTCCTGTCGCAGTTCGTGCGGCGCATACAAGAGCGAGACGTCAGGGTCAACACGGGCGAGCTGCAAGCTCTGCACCGCCGATTGCGAGACGGTCTCGCACAGCGCTTGCTAGCACCGTACGGGAGGGAGACTCCTACCGCTCAACAGCAGCTCGACCTGCACGCAGAGGCCAGGCGAGGGGCAAACGTTGAGCTTGCGCTGTCGCAGCAGGCGACAGAAGCCAGCTTGTGTCTTTTCAACCTAGCGCAGCTGGCGCGGCAGTACTGCACTGGTGAAGAAACACACAAGTACTACATGAGGGCGACGATAGAGTGCGCGCAGAGAGAGACGCGGCTCAGGCGTCCCGAGAACAGCGTGATATGGGCGACCCAGTCTGAGGAGGGGCCCCGGCGGGCGCTACAGGAGGGCGGCCTCCTGGAACAGTACTGGGGGAGGCTGGGCCTCCCCCTGACCGTCTCACAATTTGCGGCTAGTTCCCTCGCGATACAGGATGCGTACAACCGAGCCCTGTCGCCGCGCAACGTGACCGAAAGAGATCGTAAAAGCCTGTCGGTACTAGCGGGCCAGGTCGCGGCCTACCTCCGCTACAGCCTAACGTTGAGGAGCTGGTGGGACCGCTCGGTGCTCCGCTTCGGGCCGCCCAGGCTGTACGACAAGGAGACGCCAGATAACCAGCATGAGTGGCACGTCCTGGCAGAGAGCCAGCTCATATACACCAGCCTCGCCGCCTTTGCACACCACGTGGCCCCTTTGCTAGGGCTCTTTTTCAGCCCCCGGCTAGTGACACCAGACGACGTGAATGACCTCGCCCAGTATGCCCCCAGCGCGGCCGCTGCCCTGCTACGCGCAAGGCAAACAGTAGTCGCCTTTCTCGGTGACGAGGCCAGGGGCCCCGCGCTCTTGTCCGACCTGTACGAGGCCGACCAGAGGCAGGTAGCCAGAGGCAGCCACCCAGTACACGCCGGCGAGAAGCCGCGGGTGGCCCGGTACCACCGGGAGCTGACGGAGCTGCAGCGGGACCTGCCGTACCACTGCAGCACCGTCTGGGCGGCGGCGACGGCACTGGGCACACACCTGCGCAACTTACCGCTGATGTACATGCTGTGGGGAGAACACTGCGCGCCCAGGCCCCCGCCGTCCTTCGGAGAGTACCTCTCGGAGGCGGAAGCCGGGGCCGAGGACTTCTGGCAGGGGCTGGTCGGCTCTGGCCCGGCCCCGGCCCCGGATGCCGCGCCGGGCCAGGCAGCCAAAGACCCCAGGCCGAGTCCCGTGGGGCCGGCCGCCACGCCGGCCGCCCTCCCACTAGCGCAGGGGCGGCCGGCCGGTGCCGCCCTCACCGCCTCGGCCACCCCCCCGCCCAACGGCTCGTGGCGCGAGTTGCTGATCCGGCTGGAGTCCTTCCGCGACAGGCTACGCTCGACGCAGGGCCGGCCCCATCGCACGTTTTCCTGGGAGTGGGGCCCGGCCCGCGACTCCGCCGGCCACTGGCCCGCGCTGCGGGACACGCTGGAGCGGCTGCTGGCGTCGCACCTGTACGAGCGGGAGGTCTGGCCGGAGCACAAGCTGGGGAGTGCGCGGGCCATCGCCGAGGCCGCGCTGCACCATGAGGTCCTGGGCACGCCGTGCCCCGGGCTGACCGCCTTGGCCGTCGTGCTGTGGGCCGCGCAGGAGGTCTGGCACACACTACCGGCACCAGCGGGGGAGGAGGCTACCGAGGCCAGCGTCCATGATCTGTTGGGCTTGTTCTGGGAGCGGGTGGAACAGACCACCGCCTTCCTGGCCCGAGAGCTGTGCCCCGCCGCTACGTCCGAACTGCTTCTCCTGCACAGCCAAGAGGCCGACTGGTTCAGCGAGCGCTTGGTAAGGCAGAGCACGTTGTACTTCTCCTTTGCGCGTCCCTCGCGCTGGCGAGCGGCCTCGGACTCACTAGGCCAGCGGCCCCAGACGCTGTGGCGGCGGCTGCGCGGCCAGATCGAGCAGGACCTCAAGGACGACGGCCTCACCGCACTCAGGAGGGTTCGGAGCCTGCCGGGGGTTTCCATGCGCGAAGTCCAGATCCTGGCAGGGGACATCTACGTCTATCTGGAGCCGTCCGCCTGGTCTTGGCGGCAGGCCACCGTCGCCGAGGAGCTGTGGAACAGGTTGTACTTGCGGCTGCCAGCCACCATAGCGGCCGTGCGGAATAGCTACGGCCGTGACCTAACTGAAATCATACAAGGCTTCACGGGGCAGAGTTTCAGTGAACAGCTAGGCGTGGGGCGTCTGCTGATCTCCGAGAACGCGCGGCTGCTAAGCCTCCAGAGCCTGTCGCTAGTGACGGGAGGGACCGGAGTACGGGAGATGTTCAGCGGCTTCGGCCGGACGGTTTTGGCCGCGGTCGGACAGTTCGCGGTGGATTCTGTCGTTGTCGAGCCCGTACAGCAACGAGCCGTGGAGCTGCTGACCGGCCTGCTCACAATGTCCTCGGCTCGCGCGGAGGGAGACTTCAAGGATCTGCTCGCGACAGCCCGTGCTTATGGGGGTCTGTTGTACGGGGGTAGGCAGGGTGTGGGAGTGCCGAGCCTTGACTGGGAGACGGTGCTGCTGCCCCTCTTCACGGAGCTCTACCAGGTTGACCCCCACGGCTTAGCAGGCTCAGAACTAGAGCTGCTGCGGACACTGACCACACAGGCCGCGCAGCCGGCGTACGTCTTGCAGGACGAAAAGGGTACGCTCCGACTGCCGTTCCTGCTGCCGGCCCGGAATCAGAGCCGGGGGCCGGACGCCAGCGCCAGGCACGGGCTGCCCCCCCAGGGGCAGGACATGTTCGTCCAGGCCTGCTTCGTGGAGGCCAAGCAGGGTAGGCCGGGGTCCGTCCTGCTGGCCCCGACCCAACTCGAGCTCGTCCGGCGGCTAGCGGTGGGCATCTCGGCGGACGAGCTGGCGCCGGCGGAATACGAGTGGCTGTGCGGAATCGTCCAGAGCAGCCCCGGGCGCACGCGGACGTACCAAACCCCCGAGGGGGACCTAGCGCTGATGGCAAAGGCGCAGGGTCTGCTGGGTGACCGGATCGTCGTGTCGGAGCCGAAAGCCAAACCGCGGGCCAGGTGGCGAAGCGCAGGGAAAGCTGCTTGCCCCGCCGGGAGGCCAAGCCCGGAGCGGCCGGGCCCGGAGCGGCCGGGCCTCTGGCCGCCCTTTCCTAGGACGGACCGTGAATAAAGTGAGCGCCAGTAGCTACTCTGTGTTTATTGACCGGACCGGCCGCGCTACGGGGTAGGTGGTGGGGAGGGAGGGGCGCCGTGCGCGTCGGGGAGAGGGGGGGGCGTCCGGCAACGAGGGCCGCCCCGGGCCCGGCGGGCTGCCGGCCGGTGGCCATACGAGCGCTTCGGCCATGGCCACGCCGGCGTGGATGAGGTCCGCCGCTCCCGCCGGCAGCCCGCGGGACTCCGCCGCCTCGTCGACCCATTGGCGGAGGGACGGCCAATCCGCCGTCGGGGGCAGCCACTGCTGCAGCAGCGTCGCGACCCAGGCGACCAGGCAATCCCGTAGGGCGCGATGAACCTTCTCTAGCAGCAGAGTTCGTCCCTTCCCCTGGGTAACGAAGCCTCCCTCCGGGTGCACGTCCCTGGGTAGCAGAGCCCCAGCCGCGGGATCGTGGGTGGGCGTGCCATACAGCCCCCGCCACCCCCCTTCCGGAAACAGCAGCGACAGCAAGGCACGCAGCGACTCGTTGCACTCTGCCGAGGGCCGCTCCTCCCTGAGCCACACTCGCAGGGAACCCCAGCCCGGCCCGGGGGGGTCCGGAGCCGGCGTTAGGCCGCGGTACCGTTCCAGAAAGCCGCAGATCGTCCGTTCGAGCTCCTGGTAGCCGTTCAGGGGGGTCGTCCCCTGGGGAGCGTGCGGGTCTAGCCCACCGGCGTACACCAGCCGCATGGCGCGCAGCAGGGACAACCGCTTCCTCTTAGCTCCCGGTACCGAGCGGGGCAGGAAAGCCGCGCTCAGCAGCTGGACGGAAGCCTCGGGGGGCCGCGCCGGGCCACCGGACCTGGCTGCCGCAGTGTCTAGGCCACAGAGCCTGGCCTCTACCGTGCCCTGGTGCAGGCAGCGCGCTAGGTACGCTAGGGGGGCGGGAATCCGTCGGCGGACCGGTCGGAAGGTTGTCAGCTCTTGGTACAGGTAATGGCACGCCAGCCTGTGCAGGGTCTCATCGCGCAGGCAGTGGTCCAGCCGCTCCGGCAGCTCGCCCACCCGGGCTGCCCCTAGCTGGGCCAAGCCACGGGGGTCCATGCGGGCCTGCAGCAGGCGCCAGCGCAGGTCCTCGCGCACGGGGCTGGCCCGCGGGGCGGGTAAGCACAGCCAGAGGCCGGCCCGACGGAGGGTGGGGGGCGGGGGCGGCCTCAGGGCCAGGTAGCCCTCGCACACAGCCAGGGCCTCCAGTGTTCGTTGAGGCTCTGGTAGTGCCAACATGAGTGTGGCTACCTGGGCCGGCCCCGTCTGCGCGCCGCCCCGTGCGTCCGCCCTCCACCAGTCCTCCAGGCACCAGAGCCCCGGACGTGAGCCGGGCGGGAACAACAGACACAGCAGCAGCCGGCCGTGCGCCGCGCACAGGTACCGTAAGAACTCAACGCAGGCCTCGGGAAACAGAGAGAGGGCCGCGGGGGCCTCCTGCGTGTCCAGCACCTGCGGCTGCACCCAGGGGTACTCCCGCAGCGCCGCCGGGCGCTCCTGCCATTGTACACACCCCAGTGTCCTCCCGTCGGGGAACGGCCCGTGGCGCCCGTCGCGCCACCTGGTCTCCGGCGTATTTGACACCAGCACCGCGCTAAAGCCATAGACCATTAGGTCTTCCCCGAGTTGTCCGCAGTGGTCCAGGTGCAGAATGCCGCTCTCCGGACCCCGGACTTCAGTCAAGCGGGTCATCATTCTAGCGTAGACCGTGACACGGTCCGCGTGCACAGTCATACTTTGCATCCCACTGCAATCGACCAGAACGGCGACCAAAGTAGCGGCGGTGGTTGGTTGCACGGTGGCAGGCACTGGGAGCTGCCTGTTAGACGCAAAGCCGGGGGGCGTGCCCCGTTCCGCTGGCGCTCGCAAAGCCGGTGCCCCGCACGTGCCTACTTCTAGCCCCTCCAAGCCTGCCGTGCCCTGCACCAGCAGGCGCATCAGGTAGTGTGCCGACAGGGACACGCTTACCCGCTCGCCCGTGACCTGCTGCCAGTTGAGTTCGCGGCACGACGGGAAAAGGAGGGGGCCTGGCTGGTGATTCCAAGTGGCCCTTAGCTGGACGTGCACCAGGCATAGGCCCTGGACCCACCGTAGCCCGCGCAGAAAGTCCAAGGACAGCTGCAGCCCACCCCCCTCCACTCCTGCTACGTACGCGTGCGCTAGTACCGCGGCGGTAGTCGCTGATGCGCACGAGACGTCGCACAGCTCCCTACATCCCCGCACAGTCAGAACCCCACTCCCCGGAGGCTGTGCCACTGTCTGTGGACTCTGCCGGTCACTGGGGGGGTCCAACCTGATACTATACACAGCGTCACTATCGATCACAGACAAGTGCATTCCCTGCACGGCGGGTACGATCAGGCCCAAGGGACGCTGCGAATGGCTAACCTGTACCCACTCAAGCCGTACACAGGATGGCGGAAAAGAGAGATCAGTGTGCGACGGCAGCAGTCGGACACACTCCAAACGCAGTTCCTTAATGATAAGCAGTGCCTGCAGAAAGGCGAAGGGCACCTTGATCGGCCGCCACGGCAGTCCCGTTAGGTTCACCTTCTCGAAGCCCGCGGCGGCCTGCTTGCCGTGTCTACTCGCCAAGTAGGTCTCGATCTCTTTACCGCGTTCCTCAACCTGGTCGTGTGTTCCATTGGTTTCTGTGGCTAGGAAGTAAATAAGCTCCTTTCCCCCCTCGGAAACGAAGCCCCTGTTGGACGCAGGGGACGGACTGGACCAGATTAGAGGCAATATGTTGTATGGCATCATCCGGTCATTTAGGTCCGACATGGGGAGACAGCAAGGGGGAAGAGAGCCAGAGGGCAGAGGGCATGCCCCGTGCGAGTCAGGGGGGGGAAGGGGGGATGCAGCCCCCCCCCCCCCCCCGCCCTTTCCCTCCCCTCTCTCGAGGGAAGGGGGACGAGGCCCTGCCTCCGTAGGGCCCCCCTCCCGTCCTCCCCGGCCCAGCGGTCGGCCCGCGGGCGGGGCAGTGCGGCGAAGGTGTGAGTTGGTGCCGGCACGGCCTAGCGGGGGGAGGGTGCCGCCTGCCTGGCGAAGTCGGCCCCCGGCACCCCCGGGCGCACGAGCCGCGCCCCCGTGCCCAGCCGCCCCCCGTGCTCCGTCCACACCAGGTAGCACAGCCACAGCCACGCCTCCGCCAGCGAATGGCACAGCCAGGCCCGGCGGGGCCCGCGGTCGTACACCGCCCACGTGCCCAGCACGGCCACCACGCACGGCCGCGGCCGCCGCGACGCGGGGGTCGGCTCCGCGCAGGCGCCCGCCCCGGCCGGCGGCTCCGGTTGCCGGGCGGCTTGCGTGAGCTGTGGCGGCAGGAGCACGAGCCCCTGCGCCAGGAGGTCCAGCCCGCAGGCTAGCTTGACCTGGCTGGCTAGGACCGCCAGGTCCAGGTCCTCGTCCAGCCCGGCGGGATCGTACACGTCCTCCTGGTCCTCCAGCGCCCCCGCCCCGTTCAGCCCCGCCAGCTTGCGGGCGCCCGCCAGCCGCTGCCCCGGCGCAGCAAGCTTTTGGAACACGACGCTGTCCTTGATCTGCGCGGCCGGCTGCTCGCAGAAGATGGTCCGGAAGTGTAGCGCCAGGCAGCCGGGCAGGTCCCGGGCGCAGCTCACCTCCCGCACGGCCCGCAGTACCTGGTCCGTGCACGCTTCCCCGGGCCGCGGGCCCCCCCACAGCAGCGCGCGGCAGCTGGACCGGGGCGGCCGCCCCGCGGGCAGGTCCCGGCCCCGCGCCGCGAGCCGGGCCCGCACCTCGTCCCAGGGGGGGGCCTGCGCCCTTCGCAGCAGCCCGTGCAGCAGCCCCACGTACAGCTGCCAATGGGTCAGGCTCTCCACGGCGGGCGACAGGTCTGCCAGGCCGCGGCCCGCGTCGCTGCAGGTCGCCAGGCACGCGCAGGCAGCCCAGAAGGCACCCTCGAAGCCGGACCAGGCCCGCTGCTCTACCCACTCACCGAACCACGCGCGCAGGCCGTCGGCCTCGGCCCGGGTGCCCCGCCGTAGCCCCGTCAGGACCTCCACCAGCTGCCGCCTGGCGCGCAGCAGCTCGGCGGCCGGCAGCCCCGCGCCGCCGACCGGCAGGTCCCCTGCCTGTGGCTCGCTGGTGCACGTCAGCAGGGACAGGCTGCCCTGCCACGCCGCTAGCTCCTCCAGGGCGGCCTCTAGCTGCCGCGGCGCCCCGGCGGCCGGGGGCAGGCTGCCGAACGGGCGGCCGCCCCAGCGCTGCTCGTACAGCACGGCCGCGCTCAGCCCCCAGGCACACATCTGCCACAGGCCCACCGTTCGGACCGGGGGTACGTGGGCCGGGCTCGCCACCGCGCTCAGGCGCACCGGCGGGTGCCCCAACGCGTAGTGGCCGGGGTAGTGGCGGGCCAGCGCTGCCCACAGCACACGCACGTCGGCCGGCCCCGGTGGTCGGGCCGCCCCGGCGGACGGCCCGCACACACAGGCGCGCAGGGCGGAACTGGCGAGTGTCATCAGCGCGTCCAGTTCCGCCGGGGCCAACTCGGCCCCTGCCTCCGGGAGTTCCGCGAACGCCCACAGCCCGGCCCTTTCTGTGCGGGGGGGGGGGGGTGGGGGGGTGCCCCGGGGGGGGGACCCCCCCCGGGGGGTACCCCCCCTGCCCCCCCGGGGGGGTACCCCCCCCTGCCCCCCTTCCCTCCCCCGGGGAGGGGGAGAGACCGGCAGAGGAGAGTGAGGAGGGGAGGGGACCCCCCCGGGGGCATCCCCCCCCGGGTGGGGGTAGAGGGGCAGGGGGGGGTACCCCCCCTGGCTACAGTAACGAAGATGACTTCCCCGAACCCCGCCCCGTCGGAGGACACCAACGAGCCGTACCTGGAGAGTAAACAGGCGTCGTCCTCCTCTTCAGCGACCCCTTTCTACCTGAACAATCAGACCAACAGCGCCCGGCCCGGTGCCCGCACCGCCACTGGCGGCCCCAAGATCGGGTGGCTGAAGGAAGAGCTGCGCCGCGCCTACCGCGACAGGGGGGACCTGCTGGCGGGGCAGTACCTAGACTTTGTCGAGGGGCTCACACTGGTCGCGCCCGCCCGGTCGAGGCAGGCTACGCACGCCACCCTGGCTTCCAACTGGTGGTACCACCAGACACGCGAGCAGGCGCTCGGGCCAGGCAGGCCCCTGAGCTTGTGGGCGTTCTTTGCGTGCCAGCCGGGTGTCTACAGCTGTTGGGACGCGATGGATCCCGTGCTGCGCAACGCCGTGCGGCAGAGCGAACGGGATGTGCAAGATGCGCGCACCACCACGACCCCCCGGCTGCTGCGCTTCCCGCTACTGCTGTGGTTCGAGGAAGCCAAGAGCAGGTTCCAGGCACTGGTTTTGTACCGTCTGTACTGCACCTCGTCCGCGTTCGCGCTCACTGGCCAGCTGTACCGGCAGGTCACCGCTGAATTAGCCAGGCAGCGCCAGGTAGCGCTGGACTGTTTCGCGGAGTGCGTCCTGGCGACCGCCCGGGCGCCTGCCCCAGACACCACGACTGCCCCGGCCGAGGAGGCAATCGTCTACGACGACGACCTCGACTTTTTCCCCGCGCCCGGCCAGAGGGTCTACGTCTGCCTGCGCGCCTTCTCCCGGCGGTACACGTACGCGCTGACGTTCGGCCCGTACCCGGCCGGCCCCACCCTGGCGACGCCGGCGTAGCTGGCCTCCCCCCCCCGGGCCGGCCGGGGGAGGAAGGAGGGGCGGGGGGGCGCCGTTCGTTCCTCCCCCCGCCCGCCATTCGTCCGGGCCCGCCCGGGGTGCGCCCACGGGGCGCGGGAGAGGGGGGGGTGGAGGAGGGAGTGGCGCCGGCCGGCGCCCGTCGGTGGCGTGTATATCGAACGAAACGGCCTGCGGAGCTCCATCGCGTTTCGTGACTTGCATCTCTTACTATACAGAGTCTGGCTTAGAACTTTTTTTTCCGTCTACCACAACCCAGGCACCCAAGGCCGCATCTACTAGCAGGATCTGGCCCCGGCTGGTGATAGCGTACGCGGCCCATAAAAGTCCATGCGTTTGTCTGTGTCGAGCCCAGTATGCATCTCCACCGAAAAATCCGGTTTGTTTGTCGTCAAGCGCTCCGCTCAGCCAAACCGCCGCGTTAATTGTGGCTAGTGCTCGCATCCAGGGCTGCGGTTTGTAGATGGCCAGGCCGGCCACCGCCAGTCTGGCCGGAAGGCACCCGCCCAAGAACAGTCGCGAGTTGTCCTCTTTATTAGTTTGTGTGTCTGACATGCTAGCCTAACGAGTCAAAAACAGTATTGCACAAGAAAAAAATGTGTCCACAGTTCAACTCTCTTTGGTTTCCCTGTCAGGCGCGCGCCTTTTTTTGTAAATAATTTTTTTTATTGATTTTACACGTCTGCGTCATTAGTGATCTTTTGCCTCTTAGCTGGCGGTGGTCTCGGCTGCTCACGGACTGGGGGCTGCGGCCGGAACTGCTCGTGGACGGGAGGCTCCCAAAAGCCTACGTACAAGCCTTTCAGTTCACTGACCTCTTTGAGTGCGACTACTTTGTAGGACACTAGCTCCGGCCTCTTGCCGTCCGCGTTCTTTGGTAACCGCTCGGAGCCTGTCTTGACAAGGTCAAACCCGAACTTGGCCAGAAGGGACGTAAGGCATACCACGGCCTTCTTGGGCGGCGTGGCCGTACGAGTAGTGTCGGGGTCCCGCTGCGAAATCTCCAGGTCCTTGAACAGCCTTGCTAACCGGTCGCCCGTTTTGTTAATCTGTTCGTTGGTGAGCACATGGTCAGGAGAAAACAGCTCGGGCAACTCGCAGCCAAGCACGGACGCTGTTTCCCTGATGACATGGTGAGCGGCAGTCAAGAGCTTCGTGTATTCGATCACTTGCTTGCGTTGTTCCCCTGACCCGCTGAAGAGCGCCTTATCGTCGGCCTCGACCGCGTCGGCCACCGGAGACAGAGCCACTTGCATCAGGCGCAGAGCGCGACGGTGCTTGCGCATAGCCTTGTACTGTTCGAGCAATGCATCCGCGGGGCCGACTTTGCCACTCAGTGCCAGTTCACGCATGGCGTGCAGGTAGCCGGGGTAGAGCTGCAGTGTCTTTAACACTTCTAGTTCTACTTGTCTGTTCTTCCGTTTGGTGCCGTTTGTGCCCTCTATCTCCTTGATGCGCTTCTGAGCACCCGACACGCACCCGAGGTCCGCCCACTTGATCCTCCTGGGATAACACGAACTGGAGCTCGTCGTCCACGCACTCGCGGAATTCGGCCAGTTCGTTTTGTGCCCCTGCTTGCTTTGACTCCACGACAGGACCACTGGCCGGCCGCCTCAGCTGGTCGAGTGCCTTCCGCAGCTGCTCCTCTGGCGGAGGCTCCTGCATAACCAGTGGGTGCCCGCGCACGAACTGGTAGAACACGAGCTCGTTTCGGTTGTGCTCCACTTCCGTCTTGCGCGCGAGGAGACATTCCACTAGATTGGAGTTCACTTCGACCGAGTACAGCTTTCTACCGCTGGCGTCGACGATGTCCCTCCACCTGAGGCCGACGTCCATCATCAAGTACACGCTGTCTTTGTCTTTAGGATTAGCACGGAGTGTCACTTTCCGTATCTGCTGTCTCTTCTTCGTAGACCCCATCGTGCCGCCACGGCCGCGCAGACGCCTCGCCAGAGCGCACGGGGGGTGGCCGCAATTTCTCGCCAAGGTAGCAGTAAACCGTGTTGTCCCGCACGCGGCGCGCGCGCATGACCATCTGCCAAAGAATCCTGGCAGGTGGACCGCCCTTGGCAATGCCTGTCCCATTTGCACAGTGCATCATCACACATTCGATCTGGTCCTGTAAGTCGGCCGCGACGCACAACGAGCTTGTGTAGATCAGTATCACGCAGCCGGACGTGTAGTCACCCGGCATCGAGGGCCTGAAAAGGTTGTTGATGTTGGCCAGCATCGCTTGGGACTCTAGCGGAGGGGTCTGTGCAGTCAGGATCCGCACCCTAGCCCCTTTAGCCCAGGTCGGATCTACCTCCTCGTCCTTGCCGTCTTCTCTCGTTTGTACCTTTTTTCCTTTGGCGTCTGGCCTCTCAGGGGCGTCGCCGGCTGCCACGAACATGTCGTAGATAGCCCTTGCTTCGCGGTTGGAGCGGCAGGGCACGAGCGTCTTCTTTCCTTCTCGCAGGTTCGTTCGCAGCTTCTCCAGCCACTCCTCGAGCTTGCCCATGACCTTGATATTGCGCGCCTGAGGTGCGGCGGCACATAGCGGTAGTCGTGGAACTGTACCTGATCTTGGGTCGTGATCCCGTCGGCGCCCACGAAAAAGTCGTAACAAGTAGAATCAGAGCCCAGGTCCTTGTCCATCACCAGGACGCACGGGGTCTCCTTGCACAGCCGTTCGTAGATCGCATTGTTCTCGCGCAAGTTCCAGCGGTTCGTCTGCATCGAGACCCGCTGGTCGGACAACAACCTGAACTCGTCCAGAATAAGGAGGTCGTAGCTAATCAGCACCCGTGTGCCGCCTTGGTGGACCGCCAGTCGGTGCAGGGACTCGTATTGCACGATGATTCGTTGGTGCTGGGACAAGCCACCGTCGGCGTCCCTCGGCGCGTCCATGTAGTTGGCCAGCGTGGTCACCTCGATATCGTTCTCGCGCAGAAAAGAGGACAGATCACCATTGACGCAAGACGCCTGTGTCCGCCGGCCAGTCACTATACAGACCCTGGCTTCTGGGCGCGCCCGCAGCAGCTGCAGGATGGCATGTCGGGAAGCGTGCGATTTACCCAGTCCAGTGATGGCGTTCGCCAACTGGTAGCGAAACTTGTCGAAGCTCAGCGGGTGCATGTACTCGCCCATGTACACGTCCTCCCGTGTCCTGTAGATGACAGTGTTCACGAAGCCCGTCTGTTCCGCCGGCGAGCCCTCGTCCTCTGCCTCTAGTAGCTTTTCGCGGTCGCCGTCCTGCGCGATCATGGGACTGCACTTCCAGCCGAGCCTAGTGAGCTTGGACAGCCTCGCGAGGCCCTTGCGCCCCCGCGATCTGGTCTCTGCCTCGCCGTAGTCCACCGCAACGCAGAACTCTGCCAGCTCACGGAGCGCCGCCTCGTCGACCACGTTTTGCCTGTCTTCGATTATGAGCGAGTCGTGGCGCAGGCAGATCGTCTCACACCCCCTGTCCCGAAAGAAAGCCATAACACGGGACATGACTTTCGCTTCGTAACGAGTAGTTACAAAGTGCACGAACGCCCCGTCGGTGTTCTTGTAGTTGATGCGCCTGACGTGGTCCCAGCCCATCTTGCGCCTCTTCTCGCAGAAATCCCACACCTTCTTGAAGTGCGGCTTGAGCTCTGAGATCGCGTGCGCAACCGAGAGGCGCAGCCGCTGGGCAAAGCAGTCTGGCGGCAGGCCTGCCACGTTCCCTCCATGCAAAACCTTGAGAAGCGCCTCCTTGGCGCCGTCCCTTGACGTCCCGAGGATTTCGGCAGTCTCCCGCATGCACTCCTCTCGCTTCTCTACGAGCACGCGAAGTGCGCCCAAAGGGGAAGCATCAGTGGCCAGGCTTTCCGCCAGCCACAGCAGGAACACCGGCACGCTGTTGTTGATGTCGACCTCCTTGCAAAAATCTGGCAGGGCCAGGCGGCGCAGAGCAGCCGGTGCATTCTGCATCCCCGTCGTGGCGTAGGCCCTGCCGCTCTTGGTGCCCTTGCCGTAGCGGTAGTCGACACAGTAGCTCCCGTTCTCGGTCACCTCCTTTTGCATACAGTCCAGCAGGTGCTTGTACTCGGGCACCAGGCGCGGTTCGGATAACAGGCCACAAACCGTGCGCAGATCCAGTAACTCATAGAACCTGTACACCGCTTCCTTCTTCACATTGTCCTTGCTGACGACCACCGTCTTTTCGTCGGCTGACTCGTCGTCGCTGTCAGACTGGACCGTGCTCGGTGGCTCGCTGTCACACTCTTCTGCTTCTCCGCCCGTGGCCGCCGCTGCCTGTTGCGCAACCCTTCTCTTGCGACGGGCCCTGGCTCGCAGGGACCGCAGGGCGGTGCTGTCGTCGTCGTCGCTGTCGGTGGCGGCGACGGGAGTCATGCCGGTCTCTTGCTCCTGCATGTAGGTACCTACAAAAAAATACAGTGCTGGAGAAATTTTGACAGGTTTTGCGATGCGGTAAATTTCCGGGAATTCAGACAGGATAAAGTGGATGCTAACTTGCATGCTAAGTATGAAGGTTTTGAAAATTGATGGGAGTAGTATGAAAACGAAAGAGTTTAATGTATTTTAACTATTTCAAACAAAAAAAGTTTTAAAAAATTTGAATTTCCAGCCGTTACAGATGTTTTTCGACCGTTGGAAATTTCTTGGCTAAATAATGGTTTTGGCTTGCCTGAGCTTGGTTTTTGTTTGTTTTTATGATGTTTTACATCAAAATCAACTGAATTATATTTAATTTATCGAATGCTAATAATATTGCTTCAAATTCAAATTCAAATTCAAATGTGACTTGAAAAATTTCAAGTTGATCACTGGTGGCAGTGACTACTTCGCGGGCCACTGACTTGTACTAGCTATACATATTAATACTCACCGACTACTTGAACTATGCATGAAATAATATTAATACTAGCTTGTTCAGCATATTAATAATGTTTTTGAAGCATAAAACCTGTGGAAGCTTAGACTTTAAGTTGAGTGACCTTGTTTTACACTTGCCACTGTGACAGTGCCACTCATCATGACTCTCTGCTTGTTCTCACTTGATTGTTGCGCTGGTTTACATCGAAATAAATGTAATTATATTTATTTTATCAAATCCTAATTAAATTAATAAAATTCAAATTTAAATTCAACTGAAACTTGAAATTTTTCAAGTTAGTCAGTGTGTAGCAACTTGAAGAGAAAGTCATAACTATTAATATATGACTTGGAAGTTGAATTGAAATACATATGATTTTTGTTACTTTCAAAAAAAAAGAAGAACGATTTTGAATTTTAATAATATTAATTTATTAAATTCATATTCAAATTAAAATTGGAAAAAAAAGTGCCAGACTATGTGATTTTACGGAATACTTGCCACTCGATTTAATAACTAACTGCGACTACTACTACTACTTATCTAACTATTACTACTACTACTACTACTACTACTACTACTACTACTACTACTACTACTACTACTTATCTAACTATTACTACTACTACTACTACTTATCTAACTATTACTACTACTACTACTACTACTACTACTACTACTTATCTAACTATTACTACTACTACTACTACTACTACTTATCTAACTATTACTACTACTACTACTACTACTACTACTACTTATCTAACTATTACTACTACTACTACTACTACTACTACTACTTATCTAATTATTACTACTACTACTACTTATCTAACTATATTACTACTACTACTACTACTACTACTACTACTACTACTACTACTTATCTAATTATTATTACTACCACTACTACTACTACTACTACTACTACTTATCTAACTATTACTGCTGCTACTACTACTTATCTAACTATTACTACTTCTACTACTACTACTACTACTACTACTTATCTAACTATTACTACTACTTCTACTACTACTTATCTAACTACTACTACTACTACTACTTCTACTACTACTACTACTACTACTTACCTAACTCTTACTACTACTACTACTACTACTACTTATCGAACTATTACTACTACTACTACTACTACTACTACTTATCCAACAATTACTACTACTACTACTACTTATCTAACTATTACTACTCCTACTACTACTACTTATCTAACTATTACTACTACTACTACTACTTATCTAACTATTACTACTACTACTACTACTACTACTTATCTAACTATTACTACTACTACTACTATTACTTATCCAACTATTACTACTACTACTACTACTTATCTAACTATTACTACTCCTACTACTACTTATCTACTACTTATCTAACTATTACTACTACTACTACTACTACTACTTATGTAACTATTACTAATACTACTACTACTTCTTATCTAACTATTACTACTACTACTACTACTACTACTACTACTACTACTACTACTACTTTTCTAACTATTACTACTACTACTACTACTACTGCTACTTATCTAACTATTACTACTACTACTACTACTACTTATCTAACTACTACTACTACTACTACTACTACTACTACTACTACTTTTTTAACTATTACTACTACTACTACTACTTATCTAACTTTTACTACTACTACTACTACTTATCTAACTATTACTACTACTACTACTATTACTACTACTACTACTACTACTACTACTACTACCTACTTATCTAACTATTACTACTACTAATACTACTACTTATCTAACTATTACTACTACTACTACTACTACTACTACTACTACTACTACTACTACTACTACTACTACTACTACTACTACTACTACTACTACTTATCTAACTATTACTACTACTACTACTACTTATCTAACTATTACTACTACTACTACTACTACTACTACTACTACTACTACTACTTATCTAACTATTACTACTACTACTACTACTACTACTACTACTACTACTACTACTACTACTACTTATCTAACTATTACTACTACTACTACTACTACTACTACTACTACTACTACTACTACTTATCTAACTATTACTACTACTTCTACTACTACTTATCTAACTATTACTACTACTACTACTACTACAACTACTACTACTACTACTACTACTACTACTACTACTACTAGGCTAGGCTAGGCTAGGAAGGGTAACTGTTTTTCTTATTCAGCCAACGGGAAAAACGACTACTACTAGGCCTAGGCCTTCGGTTTAATGAAGTTAACAATTTAACCTCTGGTCGATCCATACAAATCGTTAGCTCAAGAGCTATTGATTTAACTAGATGGTGACCTACGTCTCAAGTTATTAAAGGTAATGAGAAATTATCAAAATATTAAAGTATTAAAATAAAATGACTTAGATTACTACTACTACTACTACTACTACTACTACTACTACTACTACTACTACTACCGTGACTCTTCTAACTATTACTACTACTACTACTACTACTACTACTACTACTACTACTACTACTAATACTACTTATCTAACTATTACTACCACTACTACTACGACTTATCTCACTATACTACTACTACTACTAGTACTACTACTACTACTACACACACACACACACACACAACACACACACACACACACACACACACACACACACACAAGATCTCACACACACACAACAGTAGTTGATAACCCGTAATGCGGCAACGACTTTTCGTCGTCGCCTCCTACGGGTTGTAGATAACGAAATAAGCCTTCCTATTGATTTGGCGAACTTTCAATACAAGAGCACAAAACAGCAAAATAACAAAATCAAAATTTTCAAATCAATACAAGCAAACAGAATAAAGAAATCTCTCTTACTCTTTATTTCGCTTTTAAATAAAAACAAGAAAAAGTTTAGAAATTTTTTTTTAGGTTTTTAAATAAAAACGAAATCAATACAAGAACATAAAACACCCCAAAGAGCCCCCTAGATTATAGATTGAGCGCCTAGAGAAAAACCCAAGTCAATTTTTTTACAAAAATAGACTTATTTTATTTATATATGATGATTACCCACAAACAGAAGAAAGCGGAATATATCAAAGAAAGAAGAAAACAGAAATATACATGTGTCTGTGGTAAGACCATTGGAATATACAGCAAATATACACACGAAAAATCAGAGTTTCATAGAGATTTCTTCGCGGAGAGAGATGAGATTATGATAGGCGGTCATAAAGTTGAACGTATATGTCGCAGAAACGACGATATAGAAAGATATTATAATAATTAATTTCATGTTAAAGAGTAAAATTATATTACTAATAATATATACCATGGGAAGACACAAGAAATATCTCACACCTGAGGACAAACGAAAGGCCAACTCCGAAAAGGCTCTCGCATATTATAAGAGAAATAAGGATGAAATTAATCAAAAGAGGAAGGAGCAATTGAAAGAACGAAATAGAAAACTTAAGGAATATGAAGAAATGAAGGCGAGAGGAGTATAAAAAAAATGAATTTTATGTTAAAGGTAAGACAATTTATATTATATATCGGTAAAACAATTTAATATTTTTCTAATATTTTATATCTCCTTTGATATAATGCCACCACCCTTACCATCAGCACCAAGACCAAGTGAAAATGTGAGGGAACTATTGAAAACTAGAGCGCATTTAAGGGAAACCAAGACACATGAAGCGAAGAAGCGAGAGGTAAAACTTATTGAGTTAAGACCAGTGCGAAATAGAGCCTTAAATTCATACACATACCGCTTTAAAAAACTTGATATCAACTTCTATGAAATGGATGAGATAGATTTTACGATAATGAGAGCGGTAAGAGATGCTAGAAGCAGAGGTATGACGGAGAATGCGAGTATTCACGTTAAGTTTGCTTATATTACTGATGTTGATGACGAAAAGTTTTATAAATGGAAGACTTTCAACGCAGTAAGGATAAAGGATATTGAAGATTTATTTAATGCCGTTTATCAATACAATGAGGAAAATTTAGAAGCAAGCGCTAATGGATACGACCGAATTATTCAATTTATGAGGATTGAATTTATTCAGGAAGACGGAGGCGGATGTAATACTTCAGGAAGGGATAAAAAACATAGAACGGATGAAGGAATACATATTAATCCACGAAGTAGAGGTAATAATTGAGTAGTATAGGGTGCCACTTCGGCACACTTTTTCAAGACATACCCCGCCCCGCCACAGGGACACACACCGGCCGGCCCGGACGGGACAAAATGGCAATAGAATTTAATATTTAAAATAATCCGTTAAAATATAAAGACACATACCAGACAGGATGACAAACGACGACACTGAAAAAAAGTCAAGTCGCAGGTTTACGATTTCAAAAGGATGTATTATGATAAAGAATAATGAAAAGAGGCCGATGGTAAAAGTTCAATGGAGAGAAGGAGGTAAAACGATGTTTAAGAGTTTTACTATTGGAAAACGAAGAACCCAAGAACAAGCAATGGAAGAAGCAAAGAAATACCACGAGGAAAAAGTAAAACCAAAGTATGATGAATGGAAAGTTAATTATGATAAGGAAACAAAAGAAATCAAAAAAGAAAAGAAAAGGAATTGGAAGAAGACTCCTTTCAAGTGCGAATGCGGAGCTAAAATAAATAGAAGTAGCAAAGCAAGACATATGAAATCAAGCATACACACAGAAAAAATTTCTTCTAAACAAAACGAAGGGGTAAGATATAAGGATACACAGGGGAACAAACAAGAGGCACAAGATGACAGAAAACAAACGACGATACAAATGTGAATGTGGTTCTGAAATTAATATCGCTGAACACCGAAAGCGGATTCATTTCAGCTCAAAAAAACATAAAAGATTTCTTGAAAAACAAGAAGAAGAAAAGAAGGAAAAAGAAGAATGGGAAAGAATGATTGAAAATATTAATAAAAGACGAGACGATGATGATGACTGGTGTAATTTCTGTCATTACCGTGAATATAACTGTCATTGCGGACTAATTTCAATATAATTATATTAATAATAATAATTTTTTTTCGGCCCCGCCAGCCCCGCCCGCCCTGCCAGCACCGCCCGCCCCGCTCTAATTTCCATCTAAACACAGGGCCCCCCGTATATATAGACACGGGGAGCACACGGTGGACCACGGCGGGGGCAGACGATTGATATAATTATTTAATTTCCACAAAAAATTTATCAACTAATATATAAGATGGAGACACACACTTACAACGGTAAGACTTATAGGTTGGACAAATTTAGGGAACAAAAAATTAATTATGAAATCAAAAGGGTCAGGGGGCGCGATGTGCTATACATAATACCGCAGACGAGAAAGTATAAGGTGGATACGACAACGGCCCAGAATTACTTGAACCGAGTAAGAGGTGCTGTTTACTTTGAGGAACAGAAACAAGGTATTCCAGTAGCACCACCATTACCTCCTCAGTTTGAGGCGAAAGTGTTTGAAGCGAAAGTGAGAGAAAGAAAAGAACGTGTGAAAGACCTAATGCGGTATGCTAACTACGAAATCAAACACGTAGATAGAAAGAAGCACGTGCTGGGTGTTAATGAAAGCCTGTATTGGGTTAGGATTAGAGGCAACTTCACTTCTTTCAGTATGGACGATGTTTTGCGTTTCATTGAGATAATACTGAACGACTTTATCAAAAGACAGAAACAGGGAAGTATGGTCAGTGTAAGTATCAAGTTTGTAGATTACTATGGAGCAGTATCTACAAAGTTGAAAAAGCTTAACGAGATTTCTGTCGGCGAAGTTTTGGAAAGACTGTCAGCACTATTTCAAAGCAACGAAAGCCTTTATACAGATGAAAAGGGAACTAATATGGATAAGTTTAGGTTCGTTTTGAAATCTGTTGAAATGCCGACGGGCGGAACGAGGCTTCAAATAATCAATAAGTTAGATGTGTATAAAAAGAGAGGGGTAATTAAAATTAATAATACAGACAACATATGCTTAGCCAGAGCAATTGTTGTAGTAAAAGCAAAAATTGAAAAACACAATAAATACAAGACAATATTAATGGGACGAAAGATACAGGAGGAGATAATCTGATGGCTTTGAAACTACACGAAGAAGCGAATGTCATTCAGGATGTGTGCGGTATTCCTGAAATTAAAACTTTTGCTAACCACATTAAATACAATCTGGTTATCGTTGAATTCCCTGATAAGATAGTTTATGACACAGACTTAAAGGACGAGAAAGGCGAGCGACTTACGAACCTTTACATACTTAAGACTGAGAACCACTACGATGCTATAACTAATATGAAGTCTATGGTAGGTAAAAAGAACTTCTGTGAGTTATGCCTAAGAGGTTATATGGAAAGACATTCCTGCGAAACCACTTGTAATATCTGCGAGACCAAAGACTGTAAGGGTATTAACGATAAAATCAATTGGACTGATTGCTATTCGTGTAACAGAAAGTTTCCAAACACTGTATGTTTCAACAACCACAAGAGAACGAACTGCGATATCAAAGCTAAATGTCTTTCGTGCGGACTTAATTACAGGAAGAAAGATTGCAAAGCTACGCTTGCAAAAGCGTACGAACACAAATGCGGTTATGCGAAATGCCGTAATTGTAAGGAACTGAAACCACTTGAACACCAATGTGAAATCGTGAAGAAAGACATTCTACCTTTTTCAGAGAAATACATATTCTTTGACTTTGAAGCGACACAGGACACAGGCGAGCACATAGTCAATCATTCGGAAAGTCAGTATTACGATGCTAAGGAACCACCCGTCATTCATAAGAACATTGATGATTTCTGTAAGTGGGCTTTTGAATCTAAGCACAGCTGCTTTACATTTATTGCTCATAACAGTCGCGGATATGACTGCCAGTTTATTCTTAAATGGTTAGTGGATAACGGACAGGCACCATTCGTCATTTATCAGGGCGGTAAGATAATGATGATGACTTTGAAGAAATACCGCTTCATTGATAGTTTGAGTTTCTTGACTATGCCTCTGGCTGATTTTCCTAAGACATTCGGATTGAAAGAACTTAAAAAGGGTTTCTTCCCTCACTTCTTCAATACTGACAAGAATAAAACTATCTTGGTGTTATGCCTCATAAAAAACACTATGGCTACGACACGATGAAAGATAAGAAAAGGGCGGAATTCTTAGAATGGTATGAAAGCCAGAAAAACAACACATTTGATATGCGGAAGGAAATCGCGGAATACTGTCATAGCGATGTTGACATTCTGAGAAGGGGATGTATGGATTTTAGAAAGCAGTTTCTGGAATTCGGTATTGACCCGTTTCAATATACAACTATTGCGAGTTGTGTTATGGCTTTGTATCGGGCTAAGTTTATGCCAGAGAATTCAATTGCTGTGTTGAAGGCGGAAAAGCAAAACAGGATTACCTCTCGGGCCTGTGTTGAATGGATAGCTTACAGAAGCAGGTTAGACCAAACGGATATCAAACACGCATTCAATGGTGGTGAGAAAATGTTTAACTTAGGGCAATCAAATGTGAGGGCGAGCCCGTCACAACGCTCCGCTTGTGTTTACGTAGACGGCTGGGATGAGAAGAACAAAACCGCTTACGAATTTCACGGATGTTTCTGGCACGGATGTCCAAAGTGCTTTAATAGAAATACAATCAATACTAAGAAGAATGAAACGATGGGTGAACTATACAAGGCAACAATGAGACGAGAAAAAGACCTAAGCAAACAAGTAAGCAAAATAATAAGTATATGGGAATGTGAATGGAGATTAATGAAAACAAGTGAAACCCTAGCGGAAGATACTAATGAACGAATTACCGAACAAGAAGGACTTAACCCGCGAGAAGCAATGTTTGGAGGTAGAACGGATGCTCTAACATTGTATTGGAAATCACGACACGAGAACGAATACGCGAAATACATTGACATATGTTCTCTGTATCCGACCGTTATGTTTTACGACCTTTACCCTAGCGGACACCACGAAATCATTAGACCGAACAACGACGACGACCGACTGTCTATGAAAAACAAAATCATAAACAGAGAATATTTCGGAGTGGCTAAGGTTAAGATGCTACCGCCCAGAAAATTACTACACCCCGTTTTACCTAAGGCAGATAGAGGTAAGCTTATGTATTACTTATGCGACAAGTGCGGAATGACTGAACAGAAAATCGAATGTAAGCACACCGATAACGAGCGAACAATAACTGGCACTTGGGCAACACCAGAAATCTACAAGGCCTTAGACAAAGGCTATAAGTTGATTAAGGTATATGAGGTATGGCAATGGAAGGAGCAAAGCAGTAGCCTTTTCAAAGATTACATAAAAACTTTCTTAAAGGTTAAACAAGAGTCAAGCGGATATCCTGATGGATGTATTACAGAAGAACAAAAAAGAAACTACATTGACAGTATGGAAATTAAAATGGGAATTAAGATGGACGAAAACAAAATTGAAGAAAACCCAGGGCGGCGAGCGGTTGCTAAGTTGTGCTTGAATAGCCTGTGGGGCAAGTTTGGTGAAAAGCAAAACAAAACTAAAAACAAAATGATTAAAGATAAAGATACCTTATACAAGTTAATGAACGATAAGTCAGTTGATAACATAAACATAAACATTATTAACGACAAGATAATAGAAGCGAGTTATGACCTTAAACAGGATGCGGTAAGCGACCCCGTAAAAACAAATATTGTAGTTGCTTTATTTACGACCTGCCACGCGAGGATTAGACTATATGAGATGATGGACAAACTAGACAACAGAGTTCTATACCACGATACCGACAGTGTCATATACACGACAGACTTAACGAAAGGCGAAACAGATGTGAAAACGGGTAAGCTGTTAGGTGAATGGACGGACGAACTACACGGAGCTAAGATTATGACCTTTATCGGAGGCGGGCCAAAGTGTTATGGATATGTATTGGATAACGGCAAAGCAAGTATGAAAGTCAAAGGCTTTAGTATGAATTATGAAAACAATAAATCATTGAATTTACCAAATATGTTAAGTGTCATTAGTTGCGGACTTGGAAGTAAAAACAACGACCTTATTGAGAACGGCAAGAATGAATTGTTAGAGTTGCTTAAAACTCAGGAAGAGAAATTGATTGCTAAACGAATTGAAAAATCTGGAAAAGTTGTTATTGTAGAAAACAGCAAGATAACGAGAGACAAACAACAGAAAAAAATAACGAGCGAATACTTAGAAAGAATATTCAGCTTTACTTACACTAAAAGAAATATTATAGGCATTGTAGACAATGCGATTGAAACAAGACCGTTTGGATACTAAATGAAAAAAATTTGATAAAAGAAAATTTATTTTTTTGCCTTTTTGCCCCTACCCTTGAAGCTCCTAATCGTATGAATTCCTTTTTTCGGTTTGACTAACTTAGTATTTACCGCCGTCGCCCCTAACAATGAAACGGGGTCAAATGCTGTTCGGTAGTTCGTGGTTAGCTTCGCCGTCTTCGCCCTCTTCCCTTTCGGATTTACTTTCACCGCCACTCGGTCAATCACTCCTTCAATTAGGTCTTTCGTGCTAGAACCTTTATTATATGTGGTTGCCCTTACACCAGTTTGTCTGCTTAAATCTTTTGCTATCGTCCCACCTAATGAATGTCCCGTCAGCTCTACATTATCCTTACCATATTTCTTTATAACCTCATTAACCAGCTTCTGCTCTTCTTTATATCTCGGTGTTCTTTTCAATACTCCCTTTACTAATGCGACATCGGTTAGCAGGTCCCTTTTATCCGCACTTCCTCTAAATGCTACAATAGCTTTGCCATCTTTTTCATACACCGTTGACTTTTCTTTGCTTGCGACTGGCTTCCATCCGTCCGCACCTTTTCTATCCGACGAGGACAAATAGACATCCTCAGACAACTCCGCACTGCCTCCTTTTTGTTTCCTGTATTCTTTACCAGCCTTTTTCAATGCCTCACCATAGCTTATGTTATGCTTAGCTGAGTAAGCCTTAACAAAGACAATCCATTCGCTCATTGTGTATTCTATATTAATAATATTTTTTTTCTATTTTTATATTACCCTATATATACCACCCTACTATGACCACCCTTACGAGACTGTGCGAGAAGTTCCAAAAACTTTCTATTGAAGGCGAAAAAAAATCCTTCTCGTTGGAAGATGTTCAAAAGGTGATCCACGACGAAATCAAAGCAATTGAAGAAAAGAGAAATTCACAACCAAAAGACACATTCCATTTCGGGAAATATAAGGGCTAAAAAATAGAAGACATCGCGAAGATTGATAAGCCATACATTGAATGGTTAGTTCGTCAGCCGTGGTGTCGTAATAAAGATGAATTGAAAAAGTATTTGTAAAGAATTTGTATTTTTTTTGCTTCATTGATCTTCAATAAAATTAACGATAACACTCACATTTCCTCCATTCGCGACAGTAGATACAGACTTTTGTAAAAATGTTAGATTTTCGCCAGGAGAGAGTTGAATGTCGTAAGTTCGCAGGTCAATAAGCTGGCTTGAAGTAGCATTAACATACAGTTTTAGAATTACGTCCGTTATAACAGCACCACCGAGGGCAGTCGCAGCGGTGTCCTTTGATACGATTGAAGTTGTGGCATCAATATCAACGAAGTTCTCCGCCGTAAGGGCACCAGTTGTTTTCACAATTCGCACTATATTAACCTTGTTATCTTCGTTTGAAATGCTAACGAGAGATGGATAAACGATTGAATAATTTGTCGCACCACCATTAAAAAGCGATTTATTTTTTATGCTGAGAATTGGACTTTCTGTGGTGCTCGCTTTTTTTTCTCCTTCCGCTTCGTTTGTTATGGTTGAATTAATAGTGTTGGCGCCCTCAATAAACATACTACAACTTGCTGTTTTTAAACTTTGTATTCCTGTATCGGCATCATTTCTCATACGGGCAACAAATGGGAGAGTTGTATTTCGCAGACTGACACCCGTGTTGGCATTCGCATACTTAATCATATGGACTTGCTGGAATTCGCCTGTGTTGGGGTTCTCAATTGAAAACTTAATGGCCCCAAAGCCTAAATATTGAAATTGAATTTGAAAGACGTTTCCCTTCGTCAAATCCAAGAGCGGCATATCGCCTGTCCCATCGCACGGGTCATCCCAGTTTTCTTGTTGAATATACGAAACAACACCTCCTTTCGCGTGAGCGATACAGAAACCTAACACAGCATCCTTATAAAAGTAGAAACCATTTTGTAGTGCGGTATCACCAATACCAATAAATGATACATATTCCTTAGTTTCATCAGTCGTCCATAAAGCAGTGAAGCGGGCTAAAACTCCCATACCAGTTCTGTATTTTATTTTTCTTTTGCTTTCCATAACGGCATTAGAAGTAATATCTGCGGTTGTTTTTAATTCCGCCATATTGTTTAAAAATGACACACTTGATTTTGTTTCGGTTTTCGTCCATACCCTCGTATTGATAGTATATGGAAAGATTTCCTGTAATACTGGGGTTAATGAGCTGGTTAATGCTTCTCCAAAGGCGGTTTTCATATTTTGACCCCCTACATATCCATCATATCCAACTTTGACATTTACGAAGTCTCCGCCTGGATTTTGGGCGACTAAATTTCTTTGGTGGCTCATAATTCCTATATTATCAAAAAAATAAATAAACTATCAAAAATTAATAATTACATCTTTACCTCACTGGCGGGGGTTTTTGCTAGCAAAAAGCTCAACTCGTTGAGCATCTAAGACATCAAAATTTCAATTCCCTTAACAACAACGGTTCTTTGAAGAATGGCATAAGTATAATAATTCAATTGAACTGCCCCAGTCGCACTCCATTCATATCGTCGTTCGGTGTCCAAGGACAGCCCAGCCACTTCATATCCCTCTTCTTCTCGCTTGTCATAAAGCGGGCGGTTGTGGTCCCAGAAATCTACGTGGAACCAGTTATATTTATACACATTAGAGTTCAAAATAGCTGACCCCTTAATTTTTTCCTTCAAAAGCATATAGTCTTCATCTCGGGAACAAGTGATATCAAACTGCTGAATTCTATTACTATCCAAAGGAGTATAATAATCAGTAATCTTAGCTTGTGCTCGGTTATCACAATCAAATGCGGTGTTTGAAGTTTCGGTATTATTAAATCCGCTAGTGTAAATTCGGCGAATTCTCTCACCCTGCGAGCGGTTCATCTTCAAAACGAATGACTGAGTGCCCGCCGCGAGATTAGTTTTCCAAGAGAGCGGGTATTCGGTCTTGAACGAAAAGCCTTCACCCGCAATCTTTTGTTGAACACCCAAGATAACGTTCGGGTCGGTTTCAACAGCGAGAAATAAGTTAAGGTTAGTAATATTTGCGGGCTGTGCGGTAGCAGTCGCTCCTGCTCCAACACTATTAGCATCAGTTCCATAAAATACGGTTTTCTGTGTTCCCTCCCACACAATCCTCAAATCAAGAATTTCATTAAAACCAATTGTCTTATCAATTTCAAAAATGGTTCCAAAAAGCATACCTAGTGGAATAGACACATTGATAACAGGAGTATTGGTGTTATCGGCTCCACCTTCAAAATACTTCGCCTCTTCATAAGAGACATTTACAACAGAGGCGGCACCAGTTCCGTTAGCGATGAGCAAATCATTATGACGGCGAGCATTGACGGATGGTGGTGAAATTGCTCCCGCGATAGCATTACCATAAACATTAAGTGTTGCCCGAAGATGAGCATCGGTATCAATACTTCCCGCAACTGTTGCGGCACTTGCTTGTTGGCCAGCAAACACGTTAGCATTAAAGGCGGTTGTAGCACGGCCATCAGCATTACACTTTTGAAGCATCGCACCATAACCAGACCCAGCCCCGTGGTTATCCAGTGCCATAAATCTATCATAGGAAATCTCGGGTTTCCAAATCATCTTAGTGTAATTACCCACGTGTTGAAGATTACACAAATACTGCCCGCTTCGGCTTCGCAGTTCAATTGTCTTAATCATAGGCAAGCAGTCCATTGGAATTCGGTTGTATCTTCCAGCATTACCGCCAGCATCTGGTGTGTAAGTAAATCGCAAAACAGTCCTCGCAAGGTTCAAAGGACGAGTAGGAATTTCAAATGTGCTTTCAATTCCTCCCACAGTGGTAATTGGAATTGTCGCAAGACTTTCGCGGGCAGTAAGTTTGTTAAGCGAATACTTACCGCGAATGAGCTCGCTCTGGCTGTGTGTAAGTTCTCCTCCATATTGGACAGGCATTTTTTCGTTTTTGCTTTTTTCGGTTCTATATCCAAGACAAGAAAAAAATAAATAATTCTAAAATTAATTAACCTACCTAGATTTAAGCAAATTGAAGAATGATGTAAATAAACTAAAATAATTCGTTTCCCTGTAAATCAACAAAGTCATTACGATACCCAACCCGTTGAGGTTTATTGGTTGGTCGTTTTCGTCAGTTAAGTAAAACCTAAATACATTGTTTGAATTGGCGGACAGTCTTTTGCCATACTCCGACCCAGACCCATCATATATGACAGAGCCGAACGGGATTTCATTCGCTGTGTATATTTCTTGGAGCACGTGATTATCGCCTTCGCCAACTAGGTCGCTTTGAAGATACAATGTTTTCTCACCCGTCAAGATTATGACATTTGATGACCTCAGTGTATTATTAGCGAAGAAATAAGTAGAAGACCGTTCAAACCCCATAATTTCGTGGACCCTTGTTTCGTCGTCAAAAACAAACCGCGGTTGTATGCCTCCGTTATTCGCTACTGTAAATAATAACTTGCCATCTTCTGGGTCAGTGTTTGTATTATTGCTTGTTATTGTGTATGTGTAGTCATTGGGGCTTTCCGCGGTTAGCACCTCGGCCAGCTTATTTTTTAAGTTGTTCATTGTGTAGTTGCCCTCGGGTATCGTAATGACCGCCTCATTACCATCCTCACTCAGAATAAAAGTGTTGTAAGGACTTGCCACAGAGTAATATGATTTCGGCACATAGATATGTAAAATTTTACAATGTGTTGGGTTGTCCAATCCTCTTAAATCCAAAGAGTGTGTAAGGTCGCTGTCTGTGCCGTTTATCCTGTTTTTGCTGTTTATGTAATAGATACCGCTACTTCGTCCTCCCTTATACTCCATCGCTCCTATATTATTGGATAAATAATTCAAATAAAAGTATCAAAACCATACCCATTCTGTGATTTCAACTCCTCCGCCTCATTCTCCTTCAAATCAGTCCATCCGCTAGCAAATTTAAAACGGGTTCCTTTTGCCCGCTCTAAAAGAAACCGCATACTGTGCCATCCGCAAGTATCACTCGTATCACTCTGTTGTTTAACTTGATTAACCTTCATCAATAAATAACTATGAGGACGGCTTTTATCTAACAGCTGTTTCATTTGTTGCTGGAAAAGTTCAGTCGGCTCATATTCGGCTAGCGGGTCATACACTTCAACACTCCTATCGCCGTTCAGACTAACCCAAACAGCCATCCAATGTTGCCCTTTTTTGGTGCTCGGGTCTGTGTTCATAATAAAACCATACTTCTTTCTTTTTTCTGGTTTTAACTGGTTGATTTGGTCGCTGGCTATCGTGCCTAAATACCAATTATGCTTTTTCATTGTGTCGTCTATTTCATTCGTCATTAACCCTTTACGAATTCCAGACTGTTCGCCAGGGTCCTCCGTTTCACTCACCAAATCTTCATCATTGCCACTTTCCTCAGGCTCTTGTATAGCTGGTTGATTTTCTTGTTCTTCTTTTTTTTCGTCTTTTTCTTCTCCTTTTGCTTCTCTATCTACTTCATCTTTTCTTTTTTGAACGGCACCTTCTGCCCATAAATCAAACGATGCCCAAGCCTGGTCGGGCGACATCATTCCCTCGTTTATAATAGGACTGGTATATAGCCATTTTTTTCAACATTTCGGAATAGTTTATTTTTCCTCTTGATGGTTTAATATCGGGGATAGTGTGGCCAATAAATCGTAGTTTTTTAACCATCATTTCATTACTAGTTTTTCCTGCTTTATTCCGTTTCTGTCTTATCTGTTCTGCGAACATACCATCAATTAATTTTTCCTTTTTAGTTTGCTTGTGTTTCTCCTCTTCTTCCGCATCCTTTACAATTATGCCTCTCCGTCTTTTTGGCGGTCGTCCTGGCGGAGGAGGCGGTGGTCGTATCATAGGCGGTGCGATTGGTGCCATTAATAATCCCTGTCTATGTCGTCGTTCGGCATTTAGTTCTTGGATAAGTCGTTGTTCCTTTTTCATTTCCCTATCCTTTTCTTCCAACCTTTCCTTAGCCTCCGCCAGTTCTCTTTTATGTTCTCTGTCCAACACCTCTTTTCTTTCCTTAGCATCGGCAAGGTCCTTTCTTTCCTGCCTTTTCTTATCCTCTTGTAGGTCATCCCGTGCCGACTTTTCCTTTTTATCAATACCCTCAATGAGGTCATACTTTTCTTGTTTAAGTTTGTCTAAGTGGTCTTGAATTGCGGTTCTCGTGTTCTGTTCAATCTCCGACAGGCTCTGAACTTTTTTCAGTTTGTGTTTTGTCTTTATGTGTCGGCCACGGTTTCTTTGATTTTGTTTTATTCAAGTATTTCATAAACAGCTTAACGATTTGAAGTGTTGATAAGTCATTGTTTTCTTTCCAAAGTTTAGATATGCTCGTTTAGTCGCACGTGTGCGAACGCCTCGCTTGCGAGGCTCCCCTTTTACTTTGATATATGGCCGACCATCTTTCGTTCTGTATATCCTCGGCGGTCTTTGGTTTAGGTTTTTTTCTCATCGTATATTAAAAAAATAATAGAAAGTTTAGTTCAATATTATCTGGGGGTTTAAAATTTAAGTGCCCCACGTCCGTTCTGCTTGCCGTATCTTGCTTCATCGCAGCCTTCGCTACACGGTCCGCATAAGGAATCCGACATCGCTAAGAAAGGTAGCCCCTCTTGAAATCAATTGATTTTTCTTGATAAACCTATTAGCATCCAATATCGCTTGTCCGACTTTTTTCCATTTACTTTTCCACCCCGTTGCCCCTTCTTACGACCAGTTTTCTTTTTTCCGCCCGCCATTGTGCTTTGAATTTCTTGTTATTTTTCCGACTGTTGGAATGACTTCAACCCTTGTTGTTTTCACGACCATTATAATTATACGAAAAAAATAATTATTTTATAAAATTACAAAAATCGTTTGTTAAAATTCTGCCTCAACTCGTCCGACACAGCATCCACATAC